>JAFEMH010002158.1:262500-371027 GCA_022495995.1 Adenophora triphylla var. japonica | reverse complement strand
TCGATTGCTTCGCGAGACCACTCCATGATTTGGAGAGGCTCTAGGCCGATCCTAGATTCTATAGACTTATACCACTCTGCAACAATCAATTAGAAGGAAGGATTAGGAATTACCTTGCGTGAGGTGATTTAAGTGCAGTTTCGACTCAAGTTTAGAGTCGATTCTTTCACACTGGGACACAAGCTTCGCCCTTGGTCCTTGGATTTGGAGGCAGCTGATGCTTGTTTATCAACAAGGTTGACAAACAAACCATGAGGTGAGTTTTAGGGTGATTTTTTGAGGGATTCTTTCAGGAAAGAAAACGACAAACAATGTGTGTGTGTTGTGTAAATTCGCGGTTTGGGATTTTCGACCTCCGACCTCGAGCCTTGGAAGTCACCAAGTATTTATAGAGGTCGGATATGAAGAAGTGGAGAGTTAAAACCCTATCGATGGTTCTAGACCTCCTCTCCCATTGGTTGGCCTGAGAGAGATAAAGTTTTATCCCGAAAAGAGGTTGAAATCGACGAGGGAACCGTCGTCGCACCGTGCAGAGGAGATATCTCGCGCGAGACACGCCATCTCGCGGCGAGATATTGCTCCTCGTGGGACGCTTTGTCCTTTCCTCGTTATCTCGTATGCAGCTTTAGTCCCAAACTAACGGTAGTTAGTCAAAACTTTAACGAAACATGACGAAATGGTGGATTTCTACTTCGACTCAAAGCGAGACTTAGAGTGGTATAAGTATGATCCGATGTGTTCGTAATGGGGTGTCTACAGAGCCCTCGGCGACAAGTCTTATGAAAGAAGTCATGTCGACGTATAGAAAAGACATCATTCCGAACATCGGGATGGTCGTGCCGCACGGCCGCCTACGTATTCTCTATCGGAGAATCAGACCATAACGTAGTTCGACTCCAAAACACGAAAAGGTTGCTTTAGTTATTTTGAAAATCATTTGAAAATTGCGAAGATTTTGTTTTTGAAAAGGCAAATTCATACTGAGGAATCAAATCAAGACCCAATTCAGAATATACTCCGCTCGTCTCAAGATTCGCCCGTTCCTGGGGCTCCGAACTCGCGGAAATATGTTAGAAAACAAAGGCTTACCCGTCCGGTCCCTTCTCGAGTCCTGCTGGTTTTGTGACGATTCGCCTTTCGGGCTCCGAATCGGGCTTTTTGTTGTTGGGGATGACGATTCACCTCGTTCGGGGATGACGATCCACCCGCTGGGCGTTGACCGAAGTGGAGATGCATTTACCCACTCTATTTAAGGGCGCTGGGCTTTGATGACGATCCACTCCGTTCGGGCGTTGACCGGGCTTTGATGACGATCCACCTGTCTCGGGCGCTGACCGGCTTTTGATGACGATCCACCGTTTGGGCGTTGACCGCTTTTGATGACGATCCACCTGCTTCGGGCGCTGACCGAGCTTTGATGACGATCCACCCGGTTGGGCGTTGACCTAAGCTTTTGACGACGATCCACCTCGTTCGGGCGTTGACCGAGCTTTTCTTTGATGATTCACCTTTCGGGCTCAATCATGTGAATTGAGTTGATCTTGACCACTTTCGCCGGCGACCGCGCCGCATCGGCGATTGTGCGCATGTCACGCTGACTCGCGTTCAGTGACTTGCGGTACCGGTTTTTCCACGTTTCCTTGCTAGTTTATCATTTCCAAGGGTAAATGTGTCAAAATTTTGAACTTTGATGTTGCATAGACGCTTTTTATCGTTTCGAGGACAATTTTGTCCTTTTTCCTGGTTTAAGGTTTATCTCGCGCGGATAAGATATACCGCGCGAGATATGTACCGTCTGGGCATATAAACAAGCAGCTAGCTCTAGCTCATTTTGAAAATATCCTTTTCAAAATTTCCCTCCCTAGCTCGAGCCAAGGTCGCCTTTTCGTGATTTTTCGCGGATTTGCTTGGAGATTCTTCCCCTAATCCATTCTCAATCCCTCCTTCCTCCATAATCCATGGCTCAAGAACAAAGGAACCCGATTTTGGGTAGCTATTTGCTAGGGAAGGATTACCCTCGCGATGATCTTACCTTTGATAGGCACGCCCACATCTCTACCGTCCGGGAGGGCTTGGTAAGAACTCTATCTTCACCTCTTGTTTCTTGTATTGCATTGATTTGAATCCCCTTTCCTCAATTCAAAATTCCCTCAATGGCCTTTGTTCATGTTTGTGCCTAGAACTAGGTTCCCTTGCATGCTTTAATTTTGTGCATTTCTTTCGATGTTTTGTTGTTGCATTATGGCAGATGAGCCTCCTACACAGCATGGATTGTAGGAGAGGTTGATTCGGATTATGATTGACATCCTTGGGCAAGCTTTTCTTGTACGCACGCCAAGTGTTCGATGAAATGCCCCAATGAAAAATTTCTTCTATTTCATTGATTTCTTGACATGGAATAATTTCTAACGTTGCCCTCTCTCGTTTTTCCTCTCGTTTTGCAGTCGTACAAGCCAATTAAGAACCGTCTGGGGAGTCCGAAAATGGCTAAGGCGGTTGGGACAAGATCAAGGATCTTGACGGCGTCCGAGCTAGGGTGGCCCAAACGGGTTTGTTGACTTTTGTTGACAATCTTAGGGGAATTAAGGCGGACCCCCAAGTTCTCCAAAGTATTCGGGAGAGGTGGTGTGGACACTACCCACACGGTCCATTTGGCGCTTCGGGAAGCAACTATGACTCCGACTGACTTTCTAGCCATCACGGGATTGGAATTCATTGGCGATCCCCTGCCGAAGTTTCCGAATTATAAGCCCGCGAATCCAGCCGCGTGGAGGCAGTTGATTGGTTTCCCCCCTAACAAGGTTAAGGGGTTTGCCGAGCCACTCTCTCCGGCCGCCGATTGAGGAGTATGCCGAGAAGCCAAATGCGCCACGGATCGGGGTGAGGGGGCCCTCCGGTACATCCTTTCTGAGACTATTTTTGCGAACCATTCCTCTACGGCCCGTCTTTCTCTGTTACGTTTGTTGGTTTATCTGGATGAGGTGAGCGGCTATGACTGGGGCTCACGGACCGGCCTTCGCTACCACGCCATGGATGAGGCGTGTAGGCATACCAAGGATACTGGCTTGTGGGGTATTCTTATGCCTCGGGAGGTATGCTCTTTGATTCTCGTTTCGTTTTCTCGTCCGTATGCTCTATCCGTGTTCCCTTACCAATCTGCTCTGCTTTTCAGGTGCATACGGGGCTACACCGTCCTTGGGCCGTATAGGTTTGAGTTGGAGAGCCGGGCTCCTTTGTTTCCGGATATCGTGAGGTGGAGCCACCCGAACCGGAGCGTTGATGAGGAGGAGGATCGATTGGACCCCGACGGCCGTGAGGCACGGGCCATGCCGCTGACACCTTGAGTACGAGAGGCCGGGCCCGTATCCTCGACCTGCTGGAGCCGGAGGTGCATCGAGCTTGGGATGCCACCGGATGCAGAGGATGCCATGCATCTTTGGAGGGAGATACCATGTATCTCGGTGAGCGGGTCTTCCCACAAAGATGGCCGGGGTAGACTATCATACAGGGTGCCGGCGTGATCCGCCGAGGTCGATGTATCCCACCCACTCTATTCCGGAGGATGATTATGCTAGTCTTTTGGTGGGTGATGCGGCGACGGCTTGCGTGATCCCCTGGGCTTCTTATGCGGAGTTTCGCCTCGGTTGATGGGTCCCCTCCCCGCGGGGGATAGGCGATCACATGCTCGTGGCTCCGCCTCGCTTCGCTTCAGTTCTTCAGCCCCTAGCACTTCCTCCTGTGCTACCCGGGGTTCTCTCGCTCTTTTGCCCCGACTACGGCCCTCTCGAGCTACACGTATATGATGGGGAGCATGCCGGTGATGGGGCACATCCCGTCTCCCCGATCGATTCCCGAGGTTACCGCCTCCCGCCGATGTCTCTTCTGTATGTTTCGTTTCTCGTATTCGTCCATATAAGTGTATATGTCCGACTTCATCCGAGCATCTTCTTTCTTTGATTGTCGTCACCATATCCGCGGCCGATTACAACCGTGGAGCCGACCAAGATGGCCGGGTTGATGAGCTTTGGTGTCTGACCTCGTCCGAGAGGTCGTTCCTGCAAGGCTTCTTCGGCGGCCTCGACGCTGGCCTGGCTATGACCCCTACTTGCGGAGCCAAGAGGTCGAGGAGGGATGGGTAGCCCCCGGTGGTGATGGCGGAGGTGCCGGCGGCTCGAGCGACTTGATGGCGTGATCCCTCCCCTTTTTCTTTATCTCGATTATCTCGTACATATTGGCCGTGTGGGCCCAGACAATTTTTTTTCTTTCTTTTCTGGTACCTGTTAGGAACACATAGGTAGCACAAACAATGGTTTTTTCTTAATCCCTAATCCTAGGTCTATTTAGTTAGTTAATTAACTTTCTCGACTTTCCATGTTTTCGGAAATGGAATGGCCGTTAGGCCGCAATTTTGAGCCCGAGTATGGTGTTTTATTGCATGTTATGAACTGTACACGCAGTTTTTCGAGACTTGCTTTGTCAAGCCTGGGGCTAGATTGCTGTTTGAGTAGAACCGCCGTTGCTTTGCCGTAGGTATATCTCGCGCGAGATAAGGTGTCTCGCACGAGACACGCTACCCAAAGTGTAAATCTCTTCCTTTTTCGAACAGATTTTGACAGCTTTTCCCTATAAAATCACCCCGTAGTCCGGACCAGATAACTCATTCTAGCCTTTCAAACTCTAGAGATATCCCGTTTAGGGTGAAACTCTTGTCTTCTTCTTCAACCCCGTGATCCATGGCTTCCAAGGAGATTGCCCTAACGTCCATGATTGTCGATGATTTTTCTTTGTCTCTCCGTGTGATCGTGCATCTTTCAAGCAAGCATCAAGGGATTTTGTAAGGTCGTTTCGCAACCGGTCTCGCAATAAGTTTATCGCACTGGATTTAGAATTCTTTTCACTTTGAAGAACCTCCAACCGGATTGGAAGTTATTGCAGGGTGCTGCTTCGATTTTGGGATCCCTCTATTCATCTTTTCAATTTTTCTTTGAATGAGATGGTGCCTACGTGGGAGGAATTCGCCATTATCTTGGATATGCCTTGGCTGGTGAGATTGCTGTTCCTAAATATCATAGGAATCATTCGGAGGCTTTGAACGAATTGTTAGGGATCCCCCTTGATACTTGCTATGGGTTGGTTCACCGCAAGTGGGTTGATTGCTCTTCTCTTCCGGACGCTTCAGCGGTGATTCCGATGATGATGCTTTTCATGTCCATAAGCGGAACTTTCTGGCTCTTTCTCTTTCGGAGATGTTTTGTTTACGTGTGTGGACGGCTTGGTCGATTCCCAACCGGTGGAAGTTGTTCTGTGCTAGGAAACGTTCTAGGAACATTATTCCGCTAATCTTGGGTGAGACCCTTCATGGTCTTGATGAGTGCATAGGCTCAAGGCGTCATGACTCAAGGGAGTCCCCTCCTGTTGACTATTTGGCTTAGGGAGCATCTCAAGTTGATAGGTCCCCCGTTGGAATATTCTCCTTTTACATATCATACGCGAAAGTTGTTGATCAAAGATCTTTCAGCGGATGAATGGGCTGAGTTGATTGCGAAGACCGAAACTGCCGATATTCTCTGGTGTCCACCTTATTGGAGGTTGAACAAGTATGTTGCCAATACCAAGGGTTTTGACAGGGTTGTTCTTCCGGGTTTGCGAGATTCCTCCTTTTACTTTCCCAAGCGGGTGCTCCGTCAGTTTGGTCAACAGCAGGACACTTATCTTTTCGAAGGAGCTTCTCGTGTAGTGTCTTATATTGGTGTAGAGTTTGCGCAGGTGCTAGCTCAAGCATGGGGTGAAGGAACTAATCGGGACCGTTGGTCGAACCTTCGGACTTTTAATGCAAGCATCTTCCTGTCTGACAAATATTTGGATTGGTTCCTCCATACCGGTCATCCTAGTGCAGAGAAGATTGATGATTTGCGGCTTTCACTGCTAAGAGATTCTTTTGTAGCTAGCAGTATCTTGCGAAGGAGCGAGGCTCAGTCTGATCCTGCTAATGTACGAACTGATCCAACTCAGGATTTTCTTGATGGGGATTGGTACGAGAGGCGAGGCAAGGGAATGCCTGGAAATACGCAAGCTTTGGATAGGCCTCATGTCTTCAAGAGATTGTCGGAATCTGTCTTTGATCGTCTCGACTCTGTTTTTGACCGTCTCGAGGGATGTTCTGCTTTGAGAGGCTCAAAGCGCAAGGAGGATCACGACGACGGTGGAGACCATGTCCGCCGGCCAACCAAGTTAATGAAAGGCTAGATCTTTAGGAGTACCAAGAGATTGCTTTGATAGATCAATTGTTTCTGCTTTATTAGTATTATTTTTTTCAAGTTTGTTAGCTTAGCAAATTAGTCGTTGTGGTTAGGATTTCCCTATTGTCATTAATGAAACGCATTCGATTAATAAAAGGGACAACTTTGATTTATTTATTTGATTAGACCGAACCCGAAGGCTGCCTACGTTCCTCTTTTACAGCAATTAAACAAGAGGCTCAGGTCCAACGTAGTTCATTTTTGAGAAAAGGACAAAATATGGCTCCAGGCCGTGGAGTAATCTCGCGCGAGATAAGGCCCCCTTCTCTTTTTTCTTTTTTTTTTTTTTCATGCACACCCTTTCTTTTGCCTAGACCGCCCCTTCGGGTTTTCAATCTAGCGGGCTTCTTTTCTTGTGCTAGCTCTAATTTTTGCCTAGGTCGTCCTTTCCGGGATTTTCAACCTAGCGAGCGATTTGTTCTTAGGGGGCCAAGTCACGCGAAGTACTTCTTGAGCTTGTCCATGTTGACCGGCTTCGGTAGTTGATCTCCGTCTAAGTCTACCAGCTGAAGGGCTCCCCCAGAGAATATCTTCTTCACAATGTAGGGTCCTATCCATCTTGGTCCCCACTTGCCTAACGGGTTGAAAGGTCCGGGACGATGCTCACGGAGCACCAGGTCGCCTACTCTGATGTTCCTTGTCTTGACCTTTTTGTTGAAAGCTCTTGCCATTCTTCTTTGGTAAGCTTGAGTGTGTTCGGCCGCTTTCAACCTTCTTTCGTCCAACAGGGCTAGCTCTTCGTATCTGCTTTCTAGCCAGTCGACTTCATTCACTTGGTTTTCTAGGAGAACCCTTAGTGATGGTATTTCCAATTCTATCGGTAAGACAGCCTCCATCCCGAATGTGAGGGCGTAGGGAGTTTCTCCTGTAGCTGTTCGGACTGAAGTGCGGTACCCCCATAGTGTGAATGGTAGCTTGTCGGGCCAGTCTTTTCCAGTGACTGCCATTTTTCTGATGATAGTCTCGATTGTTTTGTTCGCGGCTTCAACTGCTCCGTTTGTTTGAGGCCTATAAGGAGACGACTTGTGTCTCGTGATTTTGTACTCGGTCAGTAGGCGATCGGTTTCCTTTTCGAAGTGTGACCCATTATCGGATATCATCTCTTGTGGAACCCCATATCGGCAGATGATGTTGTGCTTGATGAATTCTGCAACCTTTCTGGCGTTCAGAACTTTGTAGGAGGCGGCCTCGACCCATTTAGTGAAATAGTCGATGGCTACGAGGACGAAACAGTGTCCGTTGGCTCCTGCGGGTGTGATCTTTCCAATCACGTCTATTCCCCATGTAGAGAACGGCCAAGGTGAAGTCATTGGGTACAGCAAGGAAGGCGGTGCATGCTGAAGATTGGCGTGTATCTGACACTTGTGGCACTTCTTGACCATTTTGGTACAGTCGGCTTCCATGGTCAGCCAAAAGTACCCTTGTCTGATGATCTTTTTGGCGAGCATGTTTCCGCTCATGTGGGTTCCACATATGCCTTGATGAACATGGTCCATTATTTCCTGGGCCTCTTCCTCGGTGGCGCAAAGGAGGTTTCCTTGGGAATGTTTCTTGAATAGACGGCCAGCAGTGATGACGTAATTGGCAGCCAACCTCTTAAGGGCGATCTGAGTCTTCAGGTCTGTCTCAGGTGGTATGGTTCCATCTAGGATGAAATACCAAATGTCGTGGTACCATGGTTTCCCTTCGGAGTTTTCAACAGCGGCACCTTTGGATAACCATTTGTCTTTGCAGTCGTGAAGATCTATAACGGCGCAGTATGCAGGAGTTGCACGCCGTGTTATCTTGAAGGGTTTAACTGCTTTTCCTTTAGGGATTTCGACCAAAGAAGCAAGTGTGGCTAATGTGTCCGCAAACCGATTTTTGTCTGGGGAGATAGTGGAATGAGACATCCTGAAATTGTTGCGCCAATTCTTGGAGGTGGGCACTTTGTATCTTTGAAGGGTTGGATCTTGGACCCTCCACTTCTTCAATGTCTGATTGATGATCAATTGGGAATCCCCGAATACCTCGAGTTCAGTCACGTTGCGTTCTAGGGCTGCCTCAAGCCCCGCTATGCAAGCCTCGTATTCTGCGGTATTGTTGGTGGCGTCAAAGTCAAGACGTACTGCTAGTGGAGTGTAGATGTCGTTAGGGTCTACCAATAACATTCCGATGCCAAACCCTCTCTTGTTGGCTGCGCCATCGAAAAATAATTGCCACTTATTTTCTTCTATGCTTAGGATGTCCTCATCAGGGAATCGCGGGTCTTTCCCCTTCACTTCGTCGCAAGGAAATTCGGCCAACTGATCTGCGAATACACTCCCTCTGACGGATTTTTGAGTGACGTAAGTGATATCATACCCCGCGAGCATGAAGTACCATTTGGCTAGTCTCGAAGACAAATTTGATTTGTCTAGGATATATTTCAGTGGATCCATCTTTGCGATGAGACGGACTGGAAAGGCTTCCATATAGTGCTTTAGCCTTTATGATACCCAGACGAGAGCAGCGCATGACTTGTCGAGTGGAGAGTAGTTGATTTCACTGCCTTGGAATCTGCGGCTGACAAAGTAGATGGCATTTTCTGTGTGCGAAGCTGGCTGTTCTTGAGCAAGCATAGCCCCTAATGCGTTGTCTGTGATTGTGAGGTACAACTTCAAAGGCTTCTCCTTGTGTGGTGGAACCAGGATAGGTGGGGAAGTCAAGTAGTGCTTAACTTCCTCGAATGCTTCTTGACATTCTTCGGTCCACTCTTGAGGTGCGTTTTTCTTAAGCAGCTTAAAGATGGGGTCGCACATTGTAGTCAGTTGATTAATGAATCGACTGATATATTGGAGTCTGCCCATGAATCCCTTTACTTCTTTCTGTGTCCTGGGTGGAGGCATGTCTGTAATGGCCTTTATCTTGGCGGGATCTGCTTCTATGCCGCGTTCTGTGACCATGTATCCCAAGACTTTCCCTTTGACTACTCCGAATGAGCATTTGGCGGGGTTGAGTCTCATTTTGTGCTGTCTCAGTCGATTGAAGAATTTTCTGAGATCTCTGAAGTGTTGGCCATCTGTCCCCTTCGAGTGGATAATCATGTCGTCCACATACACCTCTATTTCTTTATGGATCATGTCGTGGAATAGTGTCGTGACTGCTCTCTGATAGGTAGCCCCAGCGTTCTTGAGGCCAAACGGCATGACCGTGTAGCAGAACGTTCCCAAGGTGTGGTGAATGCTTTGTTTTGTCTGGTCCTCTTCTGCCATGAGGATTTGGTTATACCCTGCGAACCCGTCGACGAATGAGCGGACCTCGTACGCTGCTGTGGCATCGACCAACATATCTATGTTTGGTAGTGGGAAGTCATCTTTAGGGGATGCCTTCTTCAAGTCTCTGAAATCAACACAGACTCGTATTTTCCCGTTCGACTTGGCTACTTGCACCGTGTTTGCTAACCATTCCGGATATTCAATTACTTTGATGAACCCTACATTCAAGAGTTTCATGATTTCTTCTTTCACTTGCATTGACCATTCCGGCTTGATTCTGCGTAGTTTCTGCTTGACTGGCTTGGCGTTGGGTAGCAGTGGTATCTTGTGTCCTACAACCTGGCGATTCAACCTGGGCATATCTTTGTAGGACCAAGCGAATACGTCGACATATTCTTCGAGGAGCCGGGTCAAGGTTTCTCTGTCTTCCCCCTTGAAGAAGCTGCCGATCTTTGTTTCTCTGGGGTCTTCCGTCGTCCCAAGATTAACCGTTTGCATTTCCTCGTCGTCAACAGGGCCATTCTTTCCACAACGACCTACTTGCTTAGCTAATTCTTTTAAGATTTGTTCGTTATCTTGATCTATCTCATCGTATGATTCATTATTAACGTGTTCGTTATATTGATTATTATTAGTTAATTCATCATTTACGATGTTAGCAATCTCAGGGTACTCGAAAAGATCAAAGTTTTCATTAAGGAAGTAAGGGAATACATGTTCAGCCACTGCCTCGATTTCCTCTTGAGTGAGTTCATCGGAGGTGGAGCCTGCTTCTAATGTAAAAGTTGTAGGGCCTATCTTCCTGCGAGGGTGGGGAGTGCAACCAAGCTCTTTGATCATGAAGTCTTCATCAACAACTGGTCCTCCGGTGACGTGCCGATTTAGAATTGGCTCATCACATTTCCGTATTAGTCTTGTGTAGTCGGTAGTTGGAGCGTCCCCCTTGGATATTGCATGAATCTGGCTGTTTTCTAACCGGCACAGGTCTTGGAACTGTCGCAGCATGTCTTCTCCCAACACAAGGTCCCATTCGCTTGTCATTTCTGCCTTCGTGCCCCACAAATCATTAGGGATCGGTGGGATGGTTTCTGTTTCATCTGGAGAAGCATCGCAGTCGCTGAAGATTTCAAAGCCCGGTTGGCGCTTTCCTTTATCATCAGTCCATGGTTCTGAAAAGATAAAGTAGGGAATATTTTCCCCTTCTCGAACAAAGTAGCCATTGAGTGTCCTTCGATATGGTTTGTGGTTGCAATCCTTGGACTTTTGGTCGTTGCAGCCTTTGTACGAGGTTCCTTCCCACTTGATTTGAGTGAAACCCCACTCTTCCACGTCATCTTCATCGTGGATGGAGATGTCGTATCCTAGTCCATGCTTTTTGTGAGGCGGGGGGACCGGTGGTGGTTCCGTTATTCCTTGTAAGTGCTTTCCAAGCCCCAATCCAGGAAAGTACCCTTTTGCTAGCATCATTCTCCAGACAGGAAGGCTTCCGGAAAACCTAAGTGCCTTTGAGTAGTCGTTCTCGTTGTAAGTGTCTATGACATTCACAGTGCTTTCTTTCTCGATCTCAAAACCACTGAACAGGAACTCAGAAGTGCTATGTTGTACTTCGAGGATAGGACTAGCATTGACCATCTCTCCGTGTATGGTGACTATCGTGTTGTTGTGTCTGAACTTGATGCATTGGTGCAGGGAGGAGGGCACACCCCCTATGTCGTGTAGCCAAGGGCGACCAAGCAACAAGTTGAAGGATGCCGGGATGTCGATGACTTGAAATTCGATGCTCATAGTGACTTGCCCCATTTCTACAGTGTATTACAACTGATCCCAGAGCGGTTCTAGCAGTACAATCGTACCCCCTTACAGTATGCCCGGATGGCTTGAGGTCTTTGTGGGTGAGGCCTAATGATGATAAGGCTTTCTTCGGGAGGACATTGATTGCAGACCCATTGTCGACCAAAATGCGTGGCATTCGGTACCCATTCACCTTAGCAAGCATGTAAAGGGCCTCATGATGATTGTTCCCATAGGATGGGAGGTCCAAGTCAGATGAAAGTGATGACGTTGCCAAACCGCACTTGGCCAATCATTTGAGTGAGCTCTTCGGTGTTGCTTCGAGGAAATGGTCATTCGAGCCAATGTCTTTTTCAACATCTCACGGTGCTTGTGAGATGCTCCTATGAGATCCCAAACCGAGATATTTGCTTGTGTCTTTTTCAATTGAGTTAAGAGAGGGTCCTCCGGTTCACTTGGCGATGAGGCTTTAGCTTGTTTTGGAGGATTTTCATCCCTTGGGTCTTTGTTGGTGATCACACGACCGGATCGTGTGAGTAGGTTGACTGTTTTAGACCCTTTTCCTTTTTGTTCTAAGATTTCCTCCCAAGACATCATATAACAGAAAGAAGATTCATTAAATTTAAGAGGGCTCTCGTCCACAATTGTGGCTAGACGAGTAGGGTCCTCGAAGCTACTTTCTATCTCTATTAGATTGACCTCATTGTTTGGCAAAGGATTAGTAACAACATTTGGTAACCCTATCTCTTTATCGTCAAACAAATCTTGGATGACGTCTTTCAAGTGGAAGCAAGAGTTGGTGTCGTGACCGGTGAAGTTGTGGTACTTGCAGAAGAGGTGATGAGCATGGCATTGGTGATAGTAGCAGTAGAGGTGTGGAGATCGTCCTTCCCTCTTAGGTTGGTAACCTTCCATTGGGCTTAGCTTTCCTTCCTTGTGAAGACTTCTGAAGAGATGACCGAGAGTGATGTTTCCAATGTCGGAGAAGACTCTACCCTTTCTTCGCTTAGCCATTTGATTGTGGAGGTCTCGAATGTGGTTCTCATAGTGTTGCACGAAGACGTTGTGGCGAGCCTGATATTCTTCCTCCATTTGCTCTTTGAGGTCACGGTAGAGGGTATTGAGGAAAAACTTGACCCTTCCATCAATGTCATCTTCAACGTGGGCTTCAAGGTTGATGCACTTTTGGGTCATATCTTCGAGTTCGCTATTGACCTCTTCAAGTTCTTCAATCAGCATCTTTGTCTTGTCGGCTTGGATGGATTCTTCCAAGTTGTGCCATGCATCGTTGTCCTCAATTTGTCAGTAGGGCTTTGGCAAGTTGAGTTTTGATGTCACTTAGCTCTTCTTGCACGGATGACCACCCACTGTCGGAATCACTTTCCATCTTCCGAAAATCCCTAGCAATGCGAGTGGCAGGCAAATCAAAAGCTTCTCTCCAACCTTCCACGTGTTCCATTTCAGCGACAAGAGACTTGGTCAAATCTTGGAGAGTGGGTTGTTCACGGCTTTCCTTGGTCATGACGTACTTTCCGGTAGACATTGTGTTGGGAGTCTTGGAGTTGAGTAGCTTCGGAAAACTGACAGAAGATATGCAGATATCAGGATCTAGCCCCAACGAGTCGGAAGCAGGCTTAAATGGCTCAGGCTCAAATTCAGCAAACAGAAGCATTATCCCGTGCGAGATAAGTAATCCCGCGCGAGATAATCACACGGAAAGTCGATTTTTATTTAGCCCTAATTTTTGGTCGGAACGGAAAGTCCGTTTTGAGGGGTTTCTAAGGCCTTTATCAGAACCTAACGACTAAGCAATCAATCCGATTTTTGTAAAACAAAGCCATGTAAAATTGTTTATTTTTTGAAGGATTATATGCACATTTTTCTTGAAGGGACATCCGAAGGGACTTTTTCCGAAGGGACTTTTTCCGAAGGGACTTTTTCCAAATCCTTTCTTATTGTCAATTTTACATGGCTTTGTTTTGATCAAAAACAAGAAAAGATTACCGAGTCAAAACCGACCGGTCACGGAGTGATCCTAAAAAGTCAATCTACATGAGAATGTGGCGATGCGCAGTGGAAGGCTAGGCTCCCCGCGATATGACAATCTAAGTGGATTGAATACGCGGAGTGGGATTGTCCAACTTCGGAGAGACCGGCGACTAGGTGGTTACCGTCATCCGTCCTTAGTGTGGGTCCCGGGTTTATAGAGGGTATGCAGTGCAATGACAGTTATAGTATGATGTGCGCGTGTGTGGTAGTCAATCTATGTGATAGAGTAAAATAGGAAGTTTTTTTTTGAAAGTCAAAAGAGAAAACAGATAGTGGCCGCACCAAGTGGTTGCCTACGTTTCTCCCAATCTAGGAAGACTCAGGCCGTCGTAGTTCCACATAGAGAGAGATAAAGAGAGATAAATAATTTAATTTACAACTCCCGAATCCCCAATGGACCGGACTTTAATTAAATAAAACCCAATCACACGCAGTTCATAAATAATAATCAATTATTTAAGGAAAATAAAGTTCCGAGTTCTACACCTTAAGGGAGGCCTTAAGATGCAGGAACTCTGCAGATAATGAATTCTGGGATCCCCCTTGCGTGTTCGACTCTCGTCTTGGATTATGAGATGAACGGGAGAAACCAGAAAACAACCAGATTGCCGAGGCGATATCTCGCGTGAGATATGATATCTCGTGCGAGATATGCCTCATCTGAGAGCAGAAAATCGAATTTACAAATTTTTTTAAAAACCTCTCTTTTAATTTTGACGCAAGTTTAAGCCTCTTAATTTTCAGTCCCCAGCAGAGTCGCCACTGTAGCGTTGTGAGAAAGAAATTCTGGTTCTTTTTATTTTTATGAGTCGCCACCTATATTATTTGATTGGAAACATAGAAAAACCATTTGAAAGAGATTTGAGTTCGGGGCTTAGGTTATGAAATGGGTAGGTTTAGAAGGCATCCATTTCACCCAATCCGGAGATCGGTCTTGCTAAAGAAAAGAGAGGTTTTTCAAAAGAAGAAGTAAAAAACGAATCCAAATACTGCAAATAAAGGTCCATTTGACAAGGTCAAACGGAATGTAGAATCGATTTCTTCGAGACCGTCTCCATGATTTGGAGAGGCTCTAGGCCGATCCTAGATTCTATGGATTTATACCACTCTAACAATCAATTAGAAGGAAGATTAGGAATTACCTTGCGTGAGGAGATTTGGGCAGAGTTTCGACTCAAGTTTAGAGTCGACCCTTCACACGGACAGAGCTTCGCCTTGGTCCTTGATTTGGAGGTTGATGCTTGATTATCAACAAGGTTGACAAACAAACTATGAGGTGAGTTTTAGGGTGATTTCGAAGGATTCTTTCAGGGAAAGAAAACGATAAAATGTGTGTGTGTTGTGTAAATTCGCGATTTGGGATTTTCGACCTCCGACCCCTTGAGCCTTGGAAGTCACCAAGTATTTATAGAGTTTGGATATGAAGAAGTGGAGAGTTAAAACCCTATCAGATGGTTCTAGACCTCCTCTCCCATTGGTTGGCCGGAGAGATAAAGTTTTATCCCGAAAAGAGGTTGAAATCGACGAGGGAACTGTCGTTCGCACTGCGAGAAGGAGATATCTCGCGCGAGACACGCCATCTCGCGGCGAGATATTACTCCTGTGGACAGTTTTGTCCTTTCCTCATTATCTCGTATGCAGTTTAGTCCCAAACTAACGGTAGTTAGTCAAAACTTTAACGAAACATGACGAAATGGTGGATTTCTACTTCTTGACTCAAAGCGAGACTTAGAGTGGTATAAGTATGATCCGATGTGTTCAGAATGGGGTGTCTACAGCTTTCCAGGCGGAAAAATTGAAAATGGCTGAGGCGCTCAAGGCGAGCGAGAATCAAGAGAAAGAATTGCGTAATGAGATTTCCACCCTAAAGCTGAGGTCAGAAGAAAGAATCAAGGCCCTAGAGGCTGAGAACCTAGATAAGGCGACTTCAGATGCTAAATTGGTCAAGGAGATTGCTGACAACAAAGAGAAGGCGGAGACCGATGCCATGGATATGTACGACAAGGCCTTACTTCATGTTATGCGGGCGACAGCGGAGAGTTCTGATGAAATCCCAGCCATCACGGCTGAGCTTCTTGAAAACTGGGGATCTGAACAGATTTATAGCGACTTTTGCTGCCGAGGCCACTCTCTTGTTCCTTACGAAGAGAGCGAGCTTAAGGCCTTGGCCGCAGAGGACAGGCTCTTGGGCAAACCGGTTTGGGTTCCTCCTCCACTAGCCGCCAATGATGCCTTGAACATGTGGGTGGATGTGATCGGCGAGAAGGCCAAAGCTCTCAAGGATGCCAAAAATGCTGCCCGTGAAGCCATTCGTGCTGCCAAAGCCGCTGCCGGCAGGAATCGAGCCTCTGCCTCTTGATAACATTAATTTCAATTTAAAACAATCTGTTTTGGTTTGTATTAAACAATTTTACCTTTCCGCTCTTTAAACTTTGACTTTGTTGCTTGGGGATGTCCCGGTTTGTGACTTTGACATTTTGAATTAACTTTTTGGGGGATCGCAGTACGCGAGTTATGCACATTACTTTTCTTCAGATGTCGCGGTTTGCAACTTGTTCTTAACTTTATTTTCCGCCTCTATGCCTGATTTCTTTAATATTTATTCTACTATACTTTAGATGTCTCATTTGCAATTTTACTTTATCTTTCTCTCACAAACGCTTCTTTGATGCCCGATTTGGTTGCCTGAATGTCGCGATGCGACTTCAACTCTATGCTTTATCTTTCTCAAATGTCACTACTCTGCTTACTGTCATTTGCTTTAAATTCTACCTTTAATATGTCGCCATTTTTGCTTCGATAGTTTATCGAAGATTTACTTTCCCTTAACTTATCTATATACATACTACTCCCCTAAAAAGAGTGAGGCTTGTCTTTAGGTAGTCTTATTCCATTGTTAGAGTCGTATTCAACAAACATTTTGCGGCCTCACACTTTTGGCTGAAATCTCTTTGACTAAAAATGTGCTAAATCAATTCAAGCTGGCGGCAACCGCCTCTAATACACATCGCTTGAGCCGAACCGACTTACTTTCCTCGTTCACTTTCTACTTTACGCCCTACGGCCAAGTCATATTCAGAAACTTTTCGAAAAACTTATGACATCTCGCCAAACTTAAATTTTTCAAAACTGTTTTGCCGGGACCAACCGGCTAGTATGTCGCTCCGACATATCCAGTCGAGAATGTTGTCGGGACCAACCGGCAGGAATTGTGTCGGGACCAACCGGCGGGAATTGTGCTGGGACCAACCGGCGGGAAAGTGTCGGGACCAACCGACGGGAATTGTGTCGGGACCAACTGGCGGGAATTGTGCCGGGACCAACCGGCGGGAATGTGTCGGGACCAACCGACGGGAATTGTGCCAGGACCAACCGGCGGGAAAGTGTCGGGACAGACCGACGGGAATTGTGCCAGGACCAACCGGTGGGAAAGTGTCGGGACCAACCGACAGGAATTGTGCCAGGACCAACCGACGGGAATTGGCGGCAATCTTCACTTGCCTTCCTCTTCCATCTTTCCTGGGCGGCAACCTTCATTTGCCTCCCCTTTCCATCTTTATTGGGCGGCAACCTTCATTTGCCTCCCCTTTCCATCTTTATTAGGCGGCAACCTTCACTTGCTTCCCCTTTTCATCTTTACTGGGCGGCAACCTTTACTTGCTTCCCCTTTCCATCTTTACTGGGCGGCAACCTTCACTTGCTTCCCCTTTCCATCTTTACTTCGATCCTCGCATCCATCGATTCATGAAACAAAAACAGCTTCGTCAAAACTTTACAAGTATATACTCACGCCACAAGATGTGTCGACAGAACATCCCGCCACCTTTTCTATCATATATACAAATTACATCCCACCAAACTACCAAATTTTACAAAACTTTCTCCATAAGCGACAATCAAAGCAACAAATTTTAAGGAAAAGTTATATAACTTTTGCCATCTAGGGGAAACAATCAAAATACATCAGAGGCCGCGGCGGCTTCACTGGTAGAACTGCTTGAGATAATCAACACTCCATGCATTCTTTAACTCTTCGCCATCATGCTTTATCAACCTGTAGGTTCCTTCTCGCACTACCTCCGACACTTGGAACGGACCTTCCCACTTCTCATTCAACTTAGTGTACCCTGGCTTGGCTCCTGTTGCCGCCACACTCCTCAAAACCCAATCTTCGACATTAAAAGACCTTTTGTTGACCCACTTGTCGTGCTGGGATTTCATCCTTTGCTTGTAATTGATCATCTTCATTCTCGCATACATCCTCTTTTTGTCAATCAAATCTAGATTGTTTCACCGCCTTTGCCCATTTCTCGCTTCATCATAATTGGCCACCCTATAAGTCGGCAATGCCATCTCGGCAAGCGCCATAGCCTCCGATCCATAAGTGAGGGAAAAAGCGGTTTCTCCAGTTGAGCCCTTAACCGTTGTTCTCACATACCATAAAGCTATTGGCAACTCCTCCAGCCAAGCTCCACCTCTTCCTTCCAAGTTTTTGTGCAAGGCGCAAGAATTTGTTTGTTTTCCGCCTCAGCCTGCCCATTACAATGCGGCCTATAAACTACTGACATCCAATGTTTGACATTCACCCTTGCGCATTCCGCTGAAAACTTCTTCCTGAACTGGGTACCATGATCTGAAATGATAACCCTAGGAACCCCATAACTACACCAAATATTCTCTTGCACAAACTTGATCACCTGGTCCTCACTGATTGTTGCCAGAGCTTTCGCCTCTGTCCATTTCGTAAAGTAATCAACGGCGACAACCACGCGATGAAAACCACCTTTGGCTTTTGGAAAAGGGCCTATCAAATCAATCCCCCACATGTCAAAAGGCCAAGTCGGCACTATAGGGGTCTGCTCTGTTGTCGGCTGGCGGGAGATATTTCCAAACCTCTGACACTTCTCGCACTTCTTGACATACATTTCTGCATCTTTTCTCAAACTCGGCCAATAATAACCGTGAAACAAAACCTTATCCGCAAGGGTTCTCGCTTCGGGATGGCCGCCACACACACCCTCATGAATTTCAAACAACACCCTCTGCACCATGCTTGGCTCCACACATCACATCAATGGTTTCGAGAAGGACTTTCTATATAGCACGCCGTCTTGGACAGTAAATTGCGGCGAGGTCACCTTTATCAATTTCGCTTTTTCTTCATCAGGCGGCAATTCCTCCTTTTCAAAAAAATCTTTCATTTCCCCTACCCAATCCTTCTCGGCCTCCTCAATTTCCAAAACAAGCGGCCTGTTGATCACCGGCATCTCCACAAACTCGACCAACGGCCCACCAACTAAGCCCTGCTCCTCTGATCCCGCCGCTCTTCTCAACGAATCCGCTCGCGAGTTCTCGGCTCGATCTATCTGCACTAAATCCCAAAACTCGAAACCCTTCAAAATACTTCTCGCCAAATTATAATATTTTACCAAAACTGAGTTCAACACTTCATACTCGCCCTTCACCTGATTGACAATTAGATGAGAATCTGAATGAATTACAATCTTGGTCAGCCCAATGTCTCTTGCCAACTCGATCCCGGCAATCAATGCCTCATATTCAGCCTGGTTATTTTAAACGTTGAACTTGAACCTCAGTGCCTTTTCATATTTAATCTCCTCATCAGGCGAGATCACTGTGATTCCCGCACCACCTTTGTCCTTTGAAGAGGAACCATCAACATTCAAGATCCAACAATCAGCCGGCTTCTCCTTTTCCTCGACCAAACTGGGCGCCACTTTCTTTCCCGCTCTCTTTCCAACTGTCCTCCCCACTAACTCATCCTGAGATCTCATAAAAGATGTCTCCATAATGAAATCAGCCAGTGCGTAGGCCTTAATCTCTCTGCGAGATTCATATCTCAGGTTGAACTCAGTCAGTTCAATATGGGCCATTTCAATAACCTTCCTGCGGCATCAAGCTGTTGCAAAATTTTCCTCAGTGGGGCGTCACTTAACACGACAATGGTGTACGCGACAAAATAAGCTCTAAGTTTCCACGCGGCAACAACCAAAGCGTAAGCCAGCTTCTCAGCATTAAAGTACCTTGCCTCAATGTCGCTCAATGCTTTTGACACATAATAAATCGGCCTCTGAACACTTCCTTCTTCTCTCACCAGAACTGCGGCCACTGCAAAGTCTGAAGCCGAAAGATATACAAACAGCTCTTCTCCCTCAACGGGGCTACACAACAGTAGCGGCTTCCCCAAATAAGTTTTCATCTGCTCGAAAGCTGCATCACATTCATCACCCTAAACAAAACTCTTCACACCTTTCAAAACCTTGAAAAACGGCAAGCATTTTTTGCCAGTCTGGAAATGAATCTCCCCAAAGCAATGATCCTATCATTCTGCCTCTGAATCTCGCGAATCGACTTGGAAGGCGACATATCCAACAATGCCTGGATTTTTTCGGGATTGGCCTCGATCCCGCGCCTATTCACTAGAAACCCCAAAAACTTTCCCGCCGTCACCCCAAATGTGCACTTACTAGGGTTCAGTTTCATCGAATTCCTCCTCAAATTTTCAAACGTCTCAGCTAGATCCAACACATGATCATACTCCCTAGTCTTTATCACCATATCATCTATATATGCCTCCAGATTCCGCCCAATCTGCGACTTAAAGACTTCATTCACCATTCTTTGATATGTCGCCCCAGCATTCTTCAGGCCGAACGGCATCATCTTATAACAAAAGTTACCTTTAGGTGTTCGAAAAGCTGTCTTCGCCTTATCCTCCTCGGCCATTTTAATCTGATGGTAACCCGAATACGTGCTAATGAAGCTGAAAACCCGATGGCCGGCAATCAAATCAACCAACTTGTCAATCTTCAGAAGCGGGTAGCAATCCTTGGGGCAGGCGGTATTCAGATCTATGAAATCGATGCACATCCTCCACTTCTTATTCGATTTCAGTACCATAATCGGGCACGCCAACCACACAGGATACTGGATCTTCTCGATGATTCCCGCTTTCAACAATTTATCCACTTCCTCCAAAACTGCCCTCTCTTTCTCCGGCGACAAGTGCCTCACTTTTTGCTTGAATGGCTCAACATTTGGGTCGGCATTCAAACAATGCATGGCGACATTCTCATCGATGCCCCTCATATCCTCTGGCCGCCAAGCAAACACATCCAAATTCTCCCTCAAAAATTCAACCAAACGTTCTCGCTCATCCCGAAATAACTGCTTCCCAATCTTTACCTTTTGCTCAGGGAAATAACCATTAATTTCTACTTCTTCGGGCTCCTCACCCGCCTGGATCTCAGGTTCATCTCGAGTCTGTAAGGTCTCGACTTTGATTCTTTTCCGCTTTTTACTAATTGGTCCTTTGGCGGGAATCACCCTCCCAGGGTCATAGAACACCTTTCCCGTAGGTCGCCCCTCTTTGTCCTCGACCTCCACAGTTTCACAATCCTCCTCCGAATCATCGACAATCTCTTCGATTCTGGGCTCATCCATCTGAACGAACTGAACCACCCTAGCATAGCTTAAGCGTGGTGCCACATTCACAACTTCCATACCCAAATCAATCTCTCCTGCGACATCCTACTCAGTACTCACATACTCAGGTTCTCGAATAATAATCATTTCCCTTTCTCGCACATTCTCAGATCTACCCATTCCGCCCTTAGGTACTTCACTGGCAACTTCAATAATCCCAACCTCTGCCTTCTCTGGGGCCCTACTCGCCTCTGCGACAACCATAGCCGTGCCGTTCTGCATAATTTCAGTTACCACCCGGTCAGTCTCAGGCTCGACCACCTCAATCACATTAATCCTTAGCTGGCGAGAATCAGACTTTGTCGTTAATGAACTGGTGGAGGCCCCCTTGGCCTTTATCATTTCCTTCTTCTTTCTCGCTACTGTGATCGCCTCGCTCTTCAGATAACCCACACCCCTGGAAGTCGGATACTTTACCCTTTGATGCTGGATGGACAACACCATTTCAAAACTCAACATGAAGGGGATCCCGACTATAGCATTGTAGGGGGGACCAAGTCAATCACCATGAATTCTACATTCTCGCTTCTCGCCGTCTCACCCTCGCCAATCTCTACCTTCAACATGATTGTCCCCTTCACTTTAATCGAATGATTTGTGAATCCCTCCAAAATCCCTTGTAAGGTACCAAGTTAGCATCCGTGTAGTTCATCCTCTTAAAAGCGTCATAATACAAGACATTTCGGCTGGCTCCTGAATCCACCATTACCCGTTGAACTATGTTATTTCCTGGGCAAATGGTTATAATCACTGGTTGGCTCCCGTGACTCCTTGTCGCTGCCAACTCGCTTCTAGAAAAACTGATCACCCTGTCCTCACTGGCAACAAATGGAGGGATGTCAAAATTGTGCGACAACATCATAATTTGATTATCCAGCTGGGCTACACTGGGCAATGGATCTTGAATAACATCAACCACATTTCGATCCTGAGTTCTCTCCTGCCGCACCCCTTCATCTCGCCCTGCACTGCGCTCGAGATACTGCTGGAACTCGCCTCTGTCAATTCTTGATTGAACTATCCTTCTCAAATTATAGCACTCTTCTGTCACATGCCCCTTGTCTTTGTGGAACTCACAATAACTATTCTGGTCCCTGGCCATGTAGGTTCCCTCCCTGATGGCATACGGCTCCGGTAAGTCCTCCCTTTTCACGATCTCGCTGAAAGTTGTATTCAACCGGCTAAACTTGATAATCCTTCTCTGATCCTGACCTCCACCACGGCCACCCCCGCTTCCTCCAGCACGATTCCCGCTGCGACCTCCTTTACTACCTCTATTCTCATCCTTCACAACATCAATTCTTTCCTTCACATTCTTCTTACCAGAGCCTGTTGCCGCGTGGGCGACCTTAACTCCTGGCTCTTTGCCACCGCTACAGAATGCTCTTACCCTTTCATACAACTCACCAGTCGTCTTTGGCAATCTCATGCAAAATTCCTGCTTGAAATGCCCAGGCAGCAAACTCGCATTGAACAGTATAATAATCTCGCCTTGGCTGACATCGACAATCCGATTTGCGACATCCATACATCTGTCAGTAAAGACCGATATCTCCTCTCATTCTCGCTGTTTGAGGCTACACAGCTCAGTCTTTTGCACGGGCTGTGCTCCTGACCCACTGAATCTTGCCAAAAACTTCGCCTTAATATCTTGATACCCGAGAACCGACTCCGCTGGCTGGGCCAAAAACCACTCTAGGGCATGATCAACAAGAGTACTCGCAAACGCCTTGCATATCACAGCTTCATTTTTCGTCAACAGCGGTAACGTAACCTCGAACCCTCCAATATGAGTGTTAGCTCTAGAGCTCCCTGAATAGCTTGGCAAATTTGGCATACGAAATAACGGATCAGGGGCGGCAATCTGAATATCCTTTGCAAACGGGGCCAAGTAAGAACCTTTCGCTTCAACAGGCTTGGTTTCCGCCTCCAGCTCTTTAATCTTCTTTGCCATTTCCACCATCTCGGACTTCCACTTATCATCCTCATCTTTCTTGGCCTTCTCCAATTCAGGGGCTTTAGCCATCTCGGCGGCTTTCAAAGCCTCTGCAACCTTAATCGCCTCTGCAATTTTCTCAGCTTCTGCGGCTTTCTTAGCTTCCCTAGCTTTCTCAGCCTTTTCTCTTTCCTTCTCTCTATCCCTCCTTTCACGCCGACTGCGATCTCTATCACGCGGCGACACTTCATCCTAGCGAGCTCTATCAGAATATATTGACCTTTGCGACCTTTCTTCCCGGTATGTCCCATCATCTGAATATCTCGAGCGACTAGGCACATAATCTCTGTCTGCAGTCGATCCCTCGTCACTTTCATATCCATAATAGTATTTTTCATCACGCGAGTTTCCCGACTTGTGATAAATCCTCATCCTCCTTCCCTCTCCGCGATCTGGGTGCTTTATTTTGCCCACTGCGCCCTCAGATCTCGCGTTGCCAGTATCTCGCCGTCTATGATCTTTTCCTACATCCTTGGGCGGCGGCATATCCCTCGCCCGCCTATCATCTCTCTTTGACACACTCTGGCTGACATCCTGCTCTTCTCCCCGATCTCGCCCATCAACCTCTGCCGACATCTCTCGCGGGATCTCAGTGGGTGCCTGACCCATTTCTCTTAGCGTCCGATTGTTCTCGAGAACTTTCATCATCAACTCATTTTCTTTCCTCAACTGGTCGGCCTTTGCTCTTGCTTCATCAGTCTTCGAAGGAGCGAGATTCTGCTCCCCAGCCTTTCCCTTATTCCTTTCGGCTCGCTCCCTATCTTCTCGCCTCCGGTAACTCCTGATTGCCGAATCAGTCTCAGAAGTGTGCACCTCGCCATCCCTCGCAGTCCCCGATCTTGCCTTGCAGGTATCCTTCGGATTGGGGGTCTCCAGTATCGGATTCTGGGTAACTTTCGCCTGAGTGTTCTTTTCTTGAACCATTCTGATCACTTTCTGGGTTTATAAATAACTATAAACTGGCAACAAACTAACCCAACACCAACAACAGCCTTGGATGCAATTTTCTGGGCAACTTAACAACAACGTAACCTTAAGAACACCAAACCTCCACCTACAACCACTGAAAACGAACCTCAGAACAACAGTACCCTCTTGTCAACGAAGCAAAGAAAGAAATTCAGGTCCCGGCAACGAAACCAACTGATGCTGCCATCCAAAATCGACGGTTGCACAGGAACTGAATAGAAGAGGATACTCCGGCTTGCTCCTTCCTTGCTAGGTCTCCTAAACACAAGAGAACACATAAACTAGGTCGGGGGTGACTCCGGCGTGAGAGTAAGGTTACTAGGTCAAGAAATGATGAAAATAATGGAAGCCCTAGAGAGAGAGAGATCTTAGAGAAGAGAGAGAGTGTACATACCATGCAAATGAACTATTCACCCATTTTATACTCCCAAGCCCCCATGTGCCTTGCACATGGGGGGACACTTGTCAATCATCCATATATTGTCCTCAACCAACTCCAAGTTAGTGGAATTTCACTGTTCACCTTGTCACATCAATCATCCATCAGAGGCGGCTAGGGTTAAGCACACAGGCGCCAACCGAAGCCTGACCTAGGAAACGCCCAACCACCCGTGTCGCGAAGGCGACAACCATGGGGAAATAGGCGACAACCAAAGGAGAAATAGGTGACATTCTACATTTCGCTCTAAACCCGGCACCCCACAGGGGGCGGGCTCCCCCTCCCGTACCTAATCGCAATGCCTTATTGACATAATACCCCGTTTCTCTCATAACCCTTCTTAATTGGTCCTACTCCCACGCGACATCTTACCTTTGTCTCCTAATCGCTCTATGTCGCCCCGACTTCCAATGTCGCACCGGTGTCATGACCCAATTTACATGGATTGAACCATGTGGGCCCGGCCCATGCCTAGCTATTGGGCCTAACCATAGCGATTGGGTCCAATCCATTTTCCATAGTCGCATCACCATGTCATGTAATGGATAGTTTAGTTATTTGACTCCAAAACTTAAAGACTTAAAGGTCATTTAACCATGAAAAGGCTTTCTAGCCTTTGTTCAAATCAGGCCACTAGCACGCCATCGTTGTGCCACAAACTCGCCACCACCCACTCAATTTAAACAGTTTAACACCAATATTTTTCGCCCACCACCACCACCACCGATCCTCATCATTAATCGTCAACAATATAAAAACAATCACAAAACACAACAAAATCCACCAACACTCACCGATGCTGCAAATCAAATGCCAAAAAAATAAAATAAAATAATTAATCAAAATCACAGATCGTTAAAATATTTCAGAAAGGAATAGTAACAGAGAGATTATAACCTTCTGGATCAGATTTACATTTGTTCCAGAAAGAAATAGTAACAGAGAGATAATTATGATACAAAGTATTAAAATATTTAGGATTGGCCGGACGACGAGCTTCAGGGATGTAAAGTAGGAGTTGATAAAGCTTGAGCTTTCCTAACTCAAAATGTTGTATAATTTCACATCCAACAGTTCCTTTTGTCCCTTTCTCTTCACATCATGGTAACCGGCGTTGATATTTTCTAAGGAGGTAATCTATTTCTCTAGCTATACCTTTTACGTTCACATTATATAGTAGGCAAATTCTCAGAGGGGGGGGCTTAAATTTATGAAACAAGACATTGTGCGCTAAATTACGCTTGAATGATGACTTTAATGTTATTAATCTTGATAGCAAACATGTGCTAATTTGTTTATCTCATGAGGCTGACTTTAATCATATGTGGGCGAAGGAACATTGGCATATCCAGATCAAGACTCGTCTTTATACCAACTTTCGTTTGGATTACCGGGGCTTCCAAAATATACATCCGAGGCAACATGTGCATCTAGCCATATTATATGCCATCAAGGACAATAGCATATCCTATTGATATAATGATATCCCTGGTACTAGTCCTACCATTGAAGATGTGGTAGAACCTACTGTCAAAATGAGCTTGATGGTTAGGATATGTCGGAGACAACAAAGGGGAAGGAGATAATGACCATTGAATATTACGAGGGCTCTTTAGATGATATGTTAAAAAGAGTTGAGGCTTCAAAGTCAAACCTTAATTCTTTCGATACTTCCAGCCTAATGATGGTAACTACTGTTTCAAAACCACAGCCTGATGCTCCGGTTTTGAAGCCTACTTCTACTTCTATGTTGGTCTCAACGAGTAGTGTTGATGAGGATCTAACTCAAGAGGATCATACTCAATGCCCAACATACATCATTGCAAGTTCCCACAGTTCCTAGATTACATCCTCTTGAAGCCTGTAAGTCAAATCTTAAGTACTCCCCCCGTCCCACGTGAATGCAAACTTATTTCTATTTTGGTCCGTCCCACGTAAATGCAAACTTCCCAAAGTGGAAACAAATTTATTATTTTATATTCACCCTACCCCATCCACTCATTCTCTCTCTTCATTTTCCACCATACAATTTATTCAACCAACCTACTATTAACTCCACTCATTCTCTCTTCATTTCCTACCACACATTTTCATTATCTTAATAATATTTCTTAATTATTGTGCCAAAAAAAATGGTTTACATTCACATGGGACGGAATGGGACGGAGGGAGTATTTTATAACCTCAAATTTAAAAACACTATTACTAGTACAAAACTGATATTGCAACAAGTATTGCATATCTCCCTACTGCCAAACTCATTTGGGATGATCTCAGAACAAGATATTCTCAAACCAATGCTCCAAAACTAGAGGAAATGGGCCACCAAGTAAGGACACATCATGGTGGAACGAGGAAGTAAAACAAGCAATAAAGGGCAAGCGAGAATGCTACAAATTATTGAGGAAATGTAGGAGCGACGAGAACTATGAGAAGTATAAGGAAGCTAGAAGAGATGCTAAGAAAGCAGTAAGAGACGCAAGAGCAAAGGTGAATCAGAAACTTTATGATAAGTTGGATACAAAAGAAGGGAAAAAGGACATCTACAGACTCGCTCATATGAGGGATAAGAGGACACGAGATATTGGGACGGTTAAATGTGTGAAGGATGTAGACCAAAGAGTTTTAGTCGGGGATAAAGAGATAAAAGATAGATGGAGTTCGTACTTTGATAACTTGTTCAATGGCGGTCAAGAGCAGGATGTTGGAGATTTAAATATCTCTTCGAGTATGGTTAATCGAGATTTTATGCGGAGAATTCGAAAGAGTGAAGTGGAAATGGCAATGAAAAAGATGAGATTGAAGAAAGCCGTTGGACCGGATGGTATACCAATTGAGGTTTGGAAATGTTTCGGGGAGAGGGGAGTAGATTGGTTAACAACGCTATTTAACAAGATATGGAGAGTTAACACAATGCCATTGGAGTGACGGAAGAGTACTCTGATCCCTTTGTATAAGAATAAAGGTGATGTCCAAGATTGTGTCAACTATCGGGGGATCAAACTAATGAGCCATACTATGAAACTTTGGGAAAGAGTGATTGCACAAAGGCTGAGAAAAATTGTGGATATTTCGGATAACCAATTTGGGTTTATGCCAGGAAGATCGACTATGGAGGCAATATATCTTATGAGATAAACCATGGAGAAATACCGGAATCAAAAAAAAGATTTGCATATGGTTTTCATTGATTTGGAGAAGGCGTATGATAAAGTGCCAAGAGAGGTACTTTGGTGGGCATTAGCAAAGAATGGTGTTTCAAAGAAATATATTGATATTATCAAGTACATGTATAATGGAGTTAGTACTTGTGTACAGACTAGTGTTGGGAAGATTGAAGAGTTTCCTATAAAGATTGGAGTGCATCAAGGTTCCGCACTTAGCCCCTTTCTTTTTGCTTTGATAATGGACGAATTGACGAGGTCAGTCCAAGATGATATACCAAAGTGTATGCTATTCGCAGATGATATTGTGCTAATTGATGAGACAAGAGAGGGTGTTGAAAGTAAATTGGAGTTGTGGAGACACACTTTGGAATCTCGAGGTTTTCAATTAAGCAGAAGCAAGACTGAATATTTGAAGTGTAAGTTTAGCAGAGTTGGAAGTAGGGAGGCAGGGGCGGTCACATTTGATGGAAATATTATCCAAGCTTCTGAGTTTTTTTGCTATCTTGGATCCATTATCCAAAAGGATGGAGAATTAGATGGAAATGTGGCTCATAGGATTAAAGCAGGTTGGTTGAAGTGGAAGAGTGCTACAGGGTTTCTATGTGATCGCGGCATGCCCAATAGATTAAAGGGAAAATTCTACCGCACGGCAATTAGGCTGGCATTGCTTTACGGCACCGAATGTTGGGCCGTGAAACAGTGTCACGTGCATAAGATGAATGTGGCGGAGATGCGTATGCTTCGATGGATGTGCGGTCATACAAGAAAGGATCGATTGGGGAATGAGGTGATCAGAGGTAAAGTAGGAGTTGCGCCCATTGAGGATAAAATGAGGAAAAATTGTCTACGGTGGTTTGGACATGTGAGAAGGAGACCGAGTGATGCACAGGTTAGGAGGCCGGAACAGTGGAGAAATGATAAAATGGCGAGGGATAGGGGAAGACCCAAACAAACTTGGATTAGAGTAATTGAAAATGATATGAATTTACTTGGAGTGGATGAAAGTATGGTGTTGAAGAGGCCGGAGTGGAGGGCAAAAATCCATGTGGGGGGTTGATTTTTTTATTTTTATTTATTTATTTATTTATTTATTTATTTTAATTTTTTAATTTTATTTTATTTTATTTTATTTTTTATTTTTTATTTTTTTTATTTTTTTTATTTTATTTATTTATTTATTTATTTATTTATTTATTATTATTTTTTTTCACGATAACATATGAGGATTCATGTTAGCCGACCCCAAATTATTTTGGGACTAAGGCTTTGTTGTTGTTGTTGTTGTTGTTGTTGGGATGAGTATTATGAACTCACTCATTTGAGCAATTGTACCTGTAATTGTATCTGTGGACATGTTAAACAACAGGAGGACTTTGAGCTAGTTCACAAACTTACTCAAATTCTGATGGTCCTTAATGATAGTTTCACTGCCACTAGGGGTCAAATTCTGATGTTGAAACCCTGTCCTACTGTTAATGAGGCCCTAAGTATGCTTCTTCAAGAAGAACAACATAGAGGATCTTCTTCAGTTTCATTGAGCTTCCCTTTATCTGAAGTATCTCCCTCTACAGCTCTTTTTACTAAGAATGGAACAACAAATTCTACCTACAAGTATCATACAGTCAAAGGGAAACAAAGAGGACAATTTTTTGTGAGTATTGTCATGGAGATAGCCACACCAAGGATAGATGTTTCTTTCTTCATGGTTATCCTGAGTGGCATGCTTTACATGGAACTAGACCAGATCTCTCTAGGATGCCTAAAAATTATAGGTCCAAATTTGGGAAGTTCAATAATGGAACCAATCACAGTGTTGCTGCTGCAACCTCTGACATATATCCTCATGATTCTATGCCTGTTGAGTCTTCTCTCAATGTCAATGGTGTCTCAACTGGGATTACTCCTTCCAGCTACAACAGTTACTTCAACTTCTCAATGTTGCTTCTACTAACTGTTCAGACAGTTTCTGCAAGTATGAGCTCTACAAATACAAGTATTGTTATTCCTACTTGCATGAGTTCATTTTCTTGTGACATTACACACTGGGTAGTAGACATAGATGCCACAGATCACATTACATCCTCTTTCCATCTTCTTATTGATCCTGTTCCTATCTGTTAGGACCTAACTTTATGTTTTGATGATGATTGATCATTTAACGGGACAAAGTTAAATGGTCTAAAGTGTTAAGAGAGGAAAGTTGCAAAAGTTACCCAAGACCTCCTCCATGTTTCCTTTCCTTTTCAACAATGATTTACACCACCTATCGAGGCTGAAAAATATTCAATATTAGACTCATTGGAAAGCTAATTTGATGATGTACAAGACTATGCAATGAGCTTTTGCATTTGAACAACTGGTGAAAATCTATATTCGAATAATCAAAAGGAAGAAACAATGATAATGAAAGTCAAGGGTGCAAAATGGAAGTTTGATTCATATGTGCAAATGATTGCTACTGCTGAACAATAAATAGAGACTTTCAATGCATCATTTCCCCAACAGCTCCTCCAACGGATACAAACATTTTCGTTAAAACAGGGAAGTAATGACACAACATTGAATGATGAAGACCAAGACCATATTGAAGACCTCTTCATTCCTCAGGCATCATCAATGAAGACTCCCATTGAAGACAGCCATGTGCCATGTTCCCAACGGCTACTTCCTCAATCCTACTATATATTGAACCCAAATCTCCCATTCTAACCCCTCCTACACACCACGTATTTACACCCCTTTCCTTGCCCCTTTTACAGTTAGCTCACACCCTTTACAGAGCCATTTTTGCAGTCCCTTTCCACACCCATTTGAAAAGCTTTCTTACAGCTCCTTACAACACCCATTTCCAGTCCCTCCTTACAGCCATTTCCACACACAGTTACAACACCCTTTAATAACCTTCTGCCACCCTTATTAACACCCTCCTTACAGCCTTTCAACAGCCCCTTCATAACCTCCTGTTACATCCCTTCTCACACCCATTTACAACCTCTTGACAACCTTCTGCAGTCCATTTCCACACTCATTTACAGCCCTTTAAACACCCGTTTACAGTGCTCTTAACACCCCTTTACAACCTTCTTAACACTCCTTTTACAGCCCTCTTAACACCCCTTTACAGCCCTCTTAAACACCCCTTTACAACCCTTTAACACACAACCTTTCCTTCAACCTCTACACACCTGCATAACCTGCAACCAACAATCAAACAACTCTGAGACACTTGTAAATGTACTTCAGGTGTATAAACTATTTTGTAAACCACTTAAGACTGACTTTAAGTGTGTATTGTAATTTGCTTCGTAACAAGCAAATCCCTAATTGACTGTACTAATTAGGAAGAGGAGGTTCAAGGAACTTGCCTAATCATCCTTTGTAAATCTTAAAGGGAACAAGATTTAAGTGGATTGATCTCACTTGTCAAGGTTGACAGTGAGGGTGGACGTAGGAGGAGTGAACTCTGAACCACCTTAAAATTCTTGTGTTCATTTGGTATTATCACACACAAACACACACACACACCCACACACACATACACTAATCACTTGTCTTTACATTATTTCAACACTATTCATTCCGCTGTACATTTCACTCTTGTTTTTTTTTATATCAGTTAATATCTGACAGCTAAGATTTCACCTCAGCTGTCAAAGCTTAACTGTGATCATTTGCTTGTATTCTACAAAAGAATTCTTTTCTGTAATAATTTCTCTTTGCTTGTTTTTGGTAGCAATATGGCACTGAATGAATGAATTTTCATGTAACAGAGAATAAAAGCTGGGGCAAACAACATCAAATGGAGGGTTTTTTTTTTTTTAATTTATTCACATTAACAATGTTTATAAAACGTTGTAATAAACATCAAAACAGCGTTTTATAAACGTTGTATAAATGGTAAGACAACATTTCTTCAAAGCGTTGTTAATGGACTTATTACAACGTTTTTAAAACGTTGTCATTGATATTATTACAACGTTTTAAAAACCTTGTCTATAGTCTTTTCACAACGTTTTTTACAAACGTTGTCAATCAGTTATTACAACTTTTTTAAAAACGTTGTCATTTGCTTTATTACAACGTTTTATGAACCTTTTTACAACGTTTATAAAACGTTGTTTTAGCCTGGGACCTATTACAACGTTGGATATTACAACGTTTTAAAAAACGTTGTTAAAAGTCTTTAACAACGTTTAAAAAACATTGTTAAAGGGTATTTTTGTTGTAGTGACCTTTCAATTGGTATCAGAGCCTGTCTTCACCACCAAAAGTCTAACAACTTGTGAAGGATCATCTCTCAACCCACCATGCCTCAACCAAGAAGAAATAAGGAGAAAGACATTCCACACATTGATGACTGTGGATCCTTTGAAATCTATGCATCAAAGATCAAAACCTATCTTGATGCAAACAGTATTTGGAACTGGTATATGTTTTAGAAAATGAAGTCACTTATCCAATCCAACCAAATTCAAATGGTGGCGCCAGTAAAAAAAATCCCCAGAGAATTGGACTGAAAATGAAAGGCAATTAATTAGTGCTAATCTAAAAGTCAAAAACATACTTCAAAAGAGTGTGAATGACTCTTTAGCAAAATAAATTGCTAAAAGACCAACTGCAAAATCTGCTTGGGAACTTATTCATACCAAATTCACTAAACACACCAGTGTAAGAACTCAAAATTTGTATAACTTGCTTAGGCAACTAGACAAATTTAAATTCTATCCTGGTGAAAAAGTTAGTGCTGCTAAACCAATGTTTGAGGACCTTGTCAGATCCATTGCTGACCATGGAAAATCTTTTGAACAACAATACCTATGCCTTAAAATATATTCTACTCTTCCACAAGAATATGAGAAGGTAGCATTACCCATTAGAGAAGGAGCAAATGGAGTACCATGACTGTTGAACAATATTTTGGAAAGCTTGAGGCTTATGAACTAGAAGGAATAATAAAAATTCAACCTGTTCCTTCCATTTCACAAACTATTGCCTTAGCTGCTCAGGAAACTACACACAAGCCTATCACTCAACAGGACATTGACAACATGGTCCTCAACTCTCTTCAGAAAGCAAACTTATCTTCAAGCAAAACATACCTCACAAGGAGATTTACCAAGTCTCATATCCATGGCTGTCAGAAATACCATGAAAACACAAAGGAAAGCATTTGATAGAAAATACAGTCCATCTACTTTAGATCCCACCCAAGACAATCATAAGAAGAAAATTGAATGTTACCACTGTGGAAAGATTGGTCACTACTCATCTGAATGTCTTGAACCAAAGAAACCAAAGGATAATCAGAAAGCAAAGAAATTCATCTAATCAAAGGAAATCATTCACAGTTCTAGATGCAATTGCTATAATTGTTCTAAAAACAAAAGTGATGAGGAATATGCCTCAAGTGACTCTGAAAGTGAAGGAGAAGAGGCTATGCTGTGCTTATTAGGAGATGAAGATGAAGAATCAGAAAATGAGGAAGATATTGAAGCAATAGCTATTGCAGAAGAATTAAAAAAGATACCCAATTTTAACTCTTTAAATATTGAGGAATTTAAACAATTAGTTAGCACCCTTTTAATTCAAATAAAGAGACACCAAACTAGCTTTGCTTCTTTGATCATTGACACACCAAGGGTTAAAAGAACAATGCCTTATGCTGGAAAAGAACAACTATGACCTGACAACTGAGAATTCATGCTTTCATGAAAACAACCAAAGAGTCATCAACCTTGAAAAGAAAAATGAAGCTCTTAAAAAGAAAATTGACTCTTGGAATAAATCAAGAGAGGTTGTGTCACTATTTAGCTACAACCAGAGACACCCTAGTGATAAGTCAGGGATTGGAGCAGAAAATCCTACTCTGAAAACCTATACCCCTCCCACTGATGAAAAGGCTATTGATAAGATGGTTCTTGCAAGCATGAACTTCGTCAAAGCCCAACAACATGTCTATCCCATTCAAATAAGAAAAGGAATCAAAGAGCAAAAGGAGAACAAACAACAAAAATCTACTGGACAGCAAAGATTTTCTGGACAGCAAAGATTTCCTAGACAACAAAGATTTGGTGAACAACAGAGATCACCTAGACAGCAAAAATTTTACAATCATCACACATACTCCAAACAACAAAAACCCAACTGGCAGTACTCAAATGGAAAGAGTCATGCCAGTCAAAATAATTCACCAAGACCATCATATACAAACAACTTTCATAGCCAAACTCAGTATCACCAGAACCACAACCAATCCTTTTCTCCAAACCATTCCTTCAACAATTCCCAACCTACTATTCTGACCCCATACATGATACAAATCATGTCATATTACAACACTCTCAATCAATTCTTCAGTAAAAGAGCAGCAAGCAAAGCTTGGGTTCGTAAAGAAAACTAACCCCCTAGACCCAAACATAAAGGGTACCAATTTTTTGTTTTATTTCCAGGTGTTAAAACAGTAGTAAAGTCAAAGCTTGCTTGGATTTAATCAAATTTATATCATATTTCAAGAAAAGGTTGGATCTCTTCTTACAAATGACGGCACTGTTTGAGGGGGAACCAAACCTTCTAAGGTTGTGTTTTGCCCATTATCTTTCTCCATAAGGTCATGACACCATTTGAGGGGGAACCAAACCTTTTAAGACCCAAAAACACCATCAAAACCAACCAATAATGCTCACTTTTGAAGGAGAAAAAGTTGCTGGAAATCTGAAAATCAGCTTTGCGCACCTTCACGAAAATTACAATATCTCTCTCTCCGCTGCACGAAACTGCAATCCGAGTTTTTGTGAGTAAAGTAGACTCACACACCTTTCCAGAAACCATAAAAACATAGCCTAAAACTTTGTGAGTCAATACCAGATCTCATTTGAAGTTGCTGTCCGTAGACAGCAAACCCCTTATTTCTGACAGCAAACCATTTCATTTTAGACAGCTAAGCCTTTGACAGCCAACCCCCTTGACAGCAAACCCCTTGCATCAAACCCCTTGATCGATATCAAACCTTCACACACTAAACTCTCACACAAAAAACCCCAAACATCAATCCCCTAAACCCTTGACAGCTATCCCAAACCTTAGCTGTCAGACCTTAGCTGTCAGACCTTAACAGCAGACCAAAAACTGGTTCCACTCCTTGTACAAAAAAATGCATTATCTCCCTCTCCCGACATCGAAACCTCAAACAGATTTTTTCTGTGTGAAGTAGACACATAGAGCTTTCCATCAAGTCTAATACCACAAGCTGAATCCTTCTGAGCGAAATTTGGTACCTATCTGAAGTAGGCAGCTGTCCCCAAAATATTCCTGTCAGCATAGAAAAATTTATCAAGACTCCTCTCACCAAAAATCCTATATCTATCTCTCCAAAGCTCATAACCCTACACAGTTTTCTCCCACTTAAAGAACACTCATATACCTCACCAAAAATTATAGCCTCACACCCTGGAGCTTGTTGAGTCAACACAGAAAAACCCGTGAAGTTGACCAAAAATCTGCTCAAATTTTCTTGATAAGCAAATTTTCATTATCATCTCTTTTTGCTTATGGAGTTTTGAAGCAAGGCATTAAGAGTTTAAAATGACCAATCATTCACCAAAAAGGGGGAAATTGTTAGGACCTAACTTTATGTTTTGAAGATGATTGATTATTTAACGGGACAAAGTTAAATGGTCTAAAGTGTCAAGAGAGGAAAGTTGCAAAAGTTACCCAAGACCTCCTCTAAGTTTCCTTTCCTTTTCAACAATGATTTACACCACCTATCGAGGCTGAAAAATATTCAATATTAGACTCATTGGAAAGCTAATTTGATGATGTACACGACTATGCAATGAGCTTTTGCATTTGAACAACTGGTGAAAATCTATATTCGAATAATCAAAAGGAAGAAACAATGATAATGAAAGTCAAGGGTGCAAAATGGAAGTTTGATTCATATGTGCAAATGATTGCTACTGCTGAACAATAAATAGAGACTTTCAATGCATCATTTCCCCAACAGCTCCTCCAACGGATACAAACATTTTCCTTAAAACAGGGAAGTAATGACACAACATTGAATGATGAAGACCAAGACCATATTGAAGACCTCTTCATTCCTCAGGCATCATCAATGAAGACTCCCATTGAAGACAGCCATGTGCCATGTTCCCAACGGCTACTTCCTCAATCCTCCTATATATTGAACCCAAATCTCCCATTCTAACCCCTCCTACACACCACGTATTTACACCCCTTTCCTTGCCCCTTTTACAGTTAGCTCACACCCTTTACAGAGCCATTTTTGCAGTCCCTTTCCACACCCATTTGAAAAGCTTTCTTACAGCTCCTTACAACACCCATTTCCGGTCCCTCCTTACAGCCATTTCCACACACAGTTACAACACCCTTTAATAACCTTCTGCCACCCTTATTAACACCCTCCTTACAGCCTTTCCACATCCCCTTCATAACCTCCTGTTACATCCCTTCTCACACCCATTTACAACCTCTTGACAACCTTCTGCAGTCCATTTCCACACTCATTTACAGCCCTTTAAACACCCGTTTACAGCCCTCTTAACACCCCTTTACAGCCTTCTTAACACTCCTTTTACAGCCCTCTTAACACCCCTTTACATCCCTCTTAAACACCCCTTTACAGCCCTTTAACACACAACCTTTCCTTCAACCTCTACACACCTGCATAACCTGCAACCAACAATCAAACAACTCTGAGACACTTGTAAATGTACTTCAGGTGTATAAACTATTTTGTAAACCACTTAAGACTGACTTTAAGTGTGTATTGTAATTTGCTTCGTAACAAGCAAATCCCTAATTGACTGTACTAATTAGGAAGAGGAGGTTCAAGGAACTTGCCTAATCATCCTTTGTAAATCTTAAAGGGAACAAGATTTAAGTGGATTGATCTCACTTGTCAAGGTTGACAGTGAGGGTGGACGTAGGAGGAGTGAACTCTGAACCACCTTAAAATTCTTGTGTTCATTTGGTATTATCACACACAAACACATACACACCCACACACACATACACTAATTACTTGTCTTTACATTATTTCAACACTATTCATTCCGCTGCACATTTCACTCTTGTTTTTTTTTATATCAGTTAATATCTGACAGCTAAGATTTCACCTCAGTCAAAGCTTAACTGCCTAACCTTTTAACTGATTAAGCAAACAGGACCTTTCACTATCTCTTCTTTCATTCATTTACCAAATGGTAATAAGTCTCATATCCTTACAAAGGTTCAGTGCATCTCTCTGAACACATTACTTTATCCAATGTGTTATATGTTCCTGATTTCTCTTATAATCTCTTGTCCAACTCACAAATGACAGCAATTATTCTATCTTGTTTTCTTCCAATGATTGTTTTATTCAGGGCCATCAGTTGAAGAAATCGAAACTGATTGGTAGTATGCATGGAGGTCTGTATAGACTAATGTTACCAAGCCTCTCTACTCATTCCTTAGAGGGCAAATCATCTTCTTCACATCTTTCTCAAGCATGTACTGCTAATTTTTAGAGTGTTTCTTTGTGGCATCACAGACTAGGTCATGTTCCTCTTCATAAACTCAAAAGTATCCCAAATGTTCAATGTAGTTTTGGTTCATGCAATAAAGACTTTTTGTGTGATGTATGTCATTTTGCCAGACAAACTAGGTGTCCTTTCCCTCTAAGTCAATCTAAAAGTGTTGCTCCTTTTGTTCTTCTTCATTGTGATGTACGGGGCCCTTATAGACATCTAACTTATGATGGCTATTCTTCCTTCTTAACAATTGTAGATGATTTCTCTCGATGTACTTGGATATATCTTTTAAAATCAAAGGCTCATGTTTCTAAAGTGTTGCTCAACTATATTCTCATGATTAAAAATCAATTCAATTCCACTATTAAAGTCATTCACTCTGATAATGGCACTGAATTTTTCAACCAAACTGTCACTTCTTTGTTCACTCCTCTTGGTATTACTCAATCCAGTACAGGTACTGAAACACCTCAAAACATGGTGGCCGTCTTCTCAAACACCTCAAGAACGAAACCAATCAATTATACTTCAACGAAAGGCTATCAACAATAATTTTAACTGTACACATTCAAAATACAGTTATCATACTTAAAGAGAACATGGCCCTATCACAAGTCCGTCAATTCCATAGTTTCAAACACCTTTCAGGGTGTCACACCTTTTCAGGGTGTTAAGAGAATAAGAGACCTTCCACCTTTTCAGGGTGTTAAGAGAATAAGAGATCTTCCACCTTTTCAGGGTGCTCCCTTATTATGATATATCATGATATTCAAACTACTTCATCAAGTAGCACTTTAAAAGTCTAAGTTCTTTTCAATCAAACTAGACTATCTTGATTAGTCCTTTTCAATCAGACTAATCTAACCGCACCTGTTTCAATTAGATACAGTTATAGTTCACATAATATTCCAGGTACAAGAATACATAAAGCAATTTCAATTCGCTTGGATACCCATTGAACAACATATATCAAGGGTAAGATAATCAAAAGACGTTATATCAACATCGGAGTTCAAATGCTACCGGCCATTAGTAGCTACGCTTGAAACAAATTATGTGGAATCCTACATTAAAGGATGAATTTCAAATATACTTAAGAAACGTAATCCCTTACCTTGGGTTACTTGCTCTTCCTTCGAAAGTCCTCTTGCACAAATCTACAATCATGTGGAGAGAAACTCAACTTAGGTACAAGTAATCTCTCCCTACTTAGTACCTTTAATCCTTTTCGATAAATCTATGAGTTATTCTACTTAACTCCTTTTAAAGATTTACTCTTTTATTCTTTTAGGTTTCCCAAATTACCCTTAGGATATCTAAGATTCATTCACAATTATCACTTCCGATACTAATTTACTATTCACAGCATAGGTATTTTCCAGTTTACTATTCACAGCTTTATACACCTTAAAACTCACACCTAAACACTCTACATACACGGCAGACATACATTTTCTGACTGCCACCTCCGCCCTCCACACTCAGCAACACCCACACATCAGCACATACCTCGCAACACACGCGTGCGCACATCAGCAGCAACACACGCACAGCAACACACGCACAGCAACACAGCACAACACACTCACACACACCTGCTGTACACACACACAGAACCACTAACAAACACCCATACAGACCCCTCAGTTTATTTCATATCTTAGCATGCAATATTTAGCCATCCACTGATTGCATACTCACTTCTTACCATAATTCATAACTAGTAGGCTTTTAAACAATCCTACTTCACTGCCATCGGTTAACTAACTTAGCATGATATATCAATATTCTCACAACCTGTTTACATATGAATTCCCTATCATGGCATATCAATATTCAAAAGAAACCTCATACAAATCCTTGGTTATCATCAACAAGCAAAATTTCATCAGCAATCCGCCAATTCTTGGTTATACTCAATCAAATAATGTTTCATAGTTATTCATCATCATAATTTATTCCCCAAATCTGATTTCCTTTTCTAAACCTTGCTATAGATGTCTAGGATTCATTTTTAGAGTGATTACACGCTTCTCTCTATCTTAGAAATCAAAAGAAAAGGATGATTGCTTACCTAGGTTGAGCTTGAACACGACAACTGAAGCCTTTTCCCTTTTGCTGCCGCCTTCTCCTTCCTGTTGCTCCTTCTCTCTGCGCCTCTCTCTCACTTAGCGTTAAGAATAAACTGCTGTGACCCTCTCTCTCTTTTTATAACCCCAAGCGGCTCCTTCATTCCCTCCTTGCCATTAAACCAATTGAAGAGGCTCCTAAATGATTTCCATCAGTTACTCCTACTAAAAAGCCTAGATTTAATAGAGGTATTTACTTGGGTTTTTAATTTGCTAATCCAAATAATTAATTTAAATAACCAACCTAATTAATTAAGGGAAAACATATTTTAAATAAATAAAGAGTATAAATTTTTTTAGGGTTGTTACAGCCACATATCTAATCAACAGACTCCCCAGTTCTGTTTAGCATAACAAAACTCCTTTTGAAGTTCTTCTGGGCTCCTCTCCTTCTTATTCTCACCTTAGAACTTTTGATTCTTTGTTTTGCATCCACTCTTCAACATAATAGGGACAAATTCTCCTCTAGGACAATCAAAAGTGTCTTCCTTGGATATCCATCACACAAAAGGCCTATAAGTTGTATGATTTAAATACTCACAAGATCTTTTATAGCAGAGATGTTTTTTTTTATGAAAATACTAGTACATGCCCGTGTCCAACGACACGGGTTTTTTTTTTTTTTTTTTTTTTTTAAAATATAAAAAAAAAAAAAAAAAAAAATTTAAGGGCAAAATGGGAAAGGGACAAATTTAAAAAAAAAAAAATTTTTAAGGGCAAAATGGGAAAGGGACAAAATAGTGAGGGCAAATGGAAATTTCGGCGAGTGAAACTATTCATACTACTGTTCAAAACACCGCTTTGTTTTATACTATAGATATTTCCATTTGCTCACTCTCATATCTCCAATCCTGTTACCTCACCCATTCTTGCTTACTCTGATGATATGGACTGTTCTGTGATGATCCTTCTTCTCCTATTCATACTTCTTCGGATCAGCTCTCTCACACTGATCCTCCTACTTCTCCTTCGGTTCCTATTTCTTCTGCTCCTCATATCAGTGATTCTCCTATTCCTCATTCTGATTATTCCCTTCTGTCTCTCTTCCATCCATAAGACCTGTCAGACGAAGGAAACTTCTTGTCAAGTATCAAGATTACACTAATCTTCCTCCTAGCATTACGAAACACATGGTCTCCTCCAGTACTAGTCATTCTCAACCTTTCTCTCTACATCATTTCATTTCCTATGACAAATTTGCTTCTCATTACTCTTTTTTTGTCTTAACATTTCTTCTTTTCCCAAGGAGCCAACTACCTATTCTCAGGTTGTCAAACATCCAGAATGGTGTCTTGCCATGCAAAATGAACTTATTTCATTAGAAAATAATAAAACTTGGATTTTGCAAACTCTTTCAGATGGCAAACATACTGTGGGATGTAAATGGATATACAAATTGAAATTAATTATGATGGTTCTCTTGATAAGCATAAGGCTACATTGGTGGCTAAGGATTCACTCAAGTTGAAGGTCAGGATTATTTTGAAACTTTTGCCCCTGCGGCAAAAATGACTACTGTCATAACTCTCTTGGCTATTGCAGTTTCAAAGGGTTGGTCATTATTTCAAATGGATGTCTCCAATGCTTTTTTGCATTGAGACCTTCTTGAAGAAGTCTATATTGATATTCAACCTGGTTTATCACTTCCTTCTTCACCACATAGACCCAGTGGTCCTCCTTTAGTATGTAAACTACTTAAATCTCTTTATGGGCTCAAACAGTGATACAGTTACAAATCATCAAACACAAGCATTCAAGGCAGCTGAAGGACCAGGCGGGCGCCCCATGTGTACTCAGGCGAGCGCCTCAACTGGGAAGAACAAGGGCCAACTCACGGGGCTTGATGCGGCCGCCTCAGACATCACCATGCGGGCGCCTCAAGATGTTTCGTCAGGCCATGAATAATCTGCTCTTGAGGCGGGCGCTCCATCCTTGGCGAGGCGGGCGCCTCACGTCGACGCTGCTCTCCAAATTTACGAATTTCGTTGTTTCCTTTTCCACTTTTGCTGATGTTTTCGAATTAGACTTGGGGTTACTTTGGTCTTTTGATTTCTAATTCGTTTAGGGTTTTTGGGAGAGTATTTAAACTCTTTTATGGCTTTGAATAATTTAGTTTTTGGATTTATGAATTGAATTAAAGGACAAGAACGGCTAGGCCTTCTTTGTTAACGAATCTTGTTGATTTCTTGTTCGGTTCCATCTCGTAACCTCCGTTTCCTACATCATTTGGTATCAGTTGTCTGGACGATTTGATGGCCGAACGAGGGCGTGGAGTTCGTGGAGGAAGAGGTGTTCATGGAAGGGGCCGTGCAGCGGATCCTCCGGCAGACGATCATCACCGCGAGCGCGATATACGCGATATTGAGATCGACGATCTGAGAAGACAGATTCAGGTACTTCAACTCCAAGTTCGGAATCGCAGAAATCGTGGGGAGACACCGCCGATTATGGGTTCTGATTCGGAAGACTCTTCCGAGGGTACGGAGTATCACGAGGGAGTCAATCCCTTTGCCAGAAATCGTGGACATCTGAATGGGTATGAGGAAGATGCTTTGAAGGAGATCGGTGTGAGCACCCCAACCCGGGACCTAACACGTGTCCCGAGCTAAGGGAGCTCAAACTAAGAAAATCCATCTAAATTTTTTTAAACATTTATTTGCCTTTAAAAGAAAACCACTTTTCAAACTCCCAAATAAAAATCAATTGATAATATCCCTGCTTAAAGGAAATCCAACTACAACTTTAATTAACCGAAATCTAACCAATTACATTGGAAACCTTAATTAACCTTGTTTAACAAAAGAGTTTTCCATACAAATTACAAAAGAAGAATACTTAATAAATACTCCTAACAACCGACTCCTACACTTAACTTGTCAAGCCCCAAAAGCAAAAGTCCACAATGAAATCCCCGGCCTCACGGGTTCGGTCACCTGTCTCGGAATCTAAAACAAGAAGGGAGAGGGGTGAGAATAAATCTCAATGAGCTATTATGATATGCGGCAAGATGCCAAACAAAGTGCAACACATAGCATGGTAGCACATAACACATTATGAAAGCGGTAAACACCTTTCGTTACCTCATTTTACCTTTCCCGTCTCGAACAATAAGTCGTACAACGTGGGAGTAAAACTCCACTCTTTGGTGAATTGCCTCCGGCACATTCACCTCTTATAGGACTCATACCCTGGAGATCCATATAAGAAAGGATACCTATATTAGAGTATCCAACAATAATATCGTCCCTCCTTACAACGATCACAACAGTGCAGTAAAGCCTTTTGGGTCAATACGATCGTTAGCACGGCCCGCTCCGTGGCCACAGAGTGGGGAAGGGTCACCGGTATGACGAACCTTCAATCACTTATTGAACAAATCAATAATTGATTGAAATCCATCATACCCACCCGAACATAAACACGCTCAAGCACATAATAGATACTTGAGATAATCCACAAAACGGGATAACAATATAACAACATGGTAATGTATACTCATGCTAAAATGTAACCATAGTACAACAATTCATGTAATACACAATGCATAACCCATCAATGCATAGGAACTCAATTTAAGGTAACAATATAACCACATAATCCACACCGGAATACAATAAAATCAACGAGCCAGATAGTCCTCAACCGGGATACAATACTAGCAACAAACCAGATAATCCACAACGGGAAAACGACACAACCATATACCAAATAATCCACAATTGGGATAATCATGCTACAGTGATACATATACATTAACACAATAGTGTGGCCTATGGTTTTAAACATGATTCAAGCTAACTACCCAGGGTATGGGCAAGTAAGGTCACCGAGTATCATAAACCAATCCTACGAAGTCATTACTCAACCTTGAATAAATCTTATTAAAAGTGCAAGACCTACTTCCCAATTTTGGACCACTTTCCGAACAATATTTAACTACTCCTACAATTCCATTTTGACCAAATAAAACGTCATGGCCAAACCAAAGTATCCTACTCTAACTCAGGTTAAAGAGGATCAATTCGTATCCGGGTTGATTAGGTTCTACTACTTTATATTGGGTGGGATTCACCATTTCTAAGAGGTCAAACAACTTGCTAAACAATTCTTGTTTAAATTGAAAAAGGTTGGTTCAGGGGCTTGGGCGACCGCCCTAACCACTTGGGCGACCGCCCAAGTGGACTTCCTAGGAATTTGAGGTTTCTGCCATCTTGGGCGACCGCCCTAACCTACTTGGGCGACCGCCCAAGTGTCCTTCCAAGGCAACCATGTTTCTGTGGCTATGGGCGACCGCCCTAACCTACTTGGGCGACCGCCCAAGCCTCCAGCCAGCCCAAAGTGCAGATTTTTACCCCCTTTAAGCCTAGGTTTCAAATCCTTCTAACTAAGCTTAGTTCAAGAACACCAAATGATACTTCAATCTTATCAAGTCCCAACAAACATGTAAACTCCAAAACCAATTAACCCTAGATTATTTACCACTACCATTTCTACCCATTTCACCATTTCAAATGAATTCTAACTTTCCAAATCAAATTCCACCCATTCCTTTAAATCTAAATCAACTCCCATAAACCATAACATCTTTATTTTTAAGTCATTAACCCATTTCCCAACTCCAAGAAGACTTCCAAAACATATAACAACAACAACAACAACAACATAGTTCATGAACATTAAAGAAGGGAAAGTCATAATAACTCACCTTAGGGTTTTGAAAAGGGAAGGTTGATCTTTCTAGCTTGATGAATTCTCCTAGGTGATTCCACTTCAAAAATGCCCTTAGATTTGAATTTGGAGGAGAAATGTCTTGGGTTCAAAGCTTGGGAGAAGGGAGCTTCAATGGAGGTTTTTCCAAGCTTTCTCTAGGAAGAAATATGAGAAATGAGGGAGAAGGGAGGAGGAAGGGAGTAAGAGGAGGATGATGGAGAGGAGGGGGGCCGGGTAAGGAGGGAATATGGGGAGGGCACTTGGAGGCCTAGGAAGAGGATAAGTATTTGGCCCCTCCCCCCTTCAAATAAAGAAAGCCCCACCAAAATTTAAAATAACCATTTATAAATCAAAGCCTTCCCATTTTAAAATAAATTGACTCCTTTAATAATTAAAGACTTCCCACATTTAATTTAAACCCTCATTTCTAATTCCTTATTCCACACATTTTAACTTCATCATACACATTATTTATTTTCTATTTTTATTTTCCTTTAAGATGCTTTATATACTTTCTCTAGCAATCCTAAGGTTCTAGAAATCATTCCAACCCTCTCATCATAAAATAAGAAATTAAGACATAATTGATCACATAAAGATAACATGAATATTAAAAGCATATAATATACTATTTAAAATTAGTGCCTAGGGTTGGGGTCGTTACACTCACTCCCCCTTAAAGAAAATTCGTCCCGAATTTGATTGTCGCTTACCCTAAGGTTCAAAAAGCAAAGGTTACCTTTCACACATTCTAACTTAATATTTTCAATTAGACTTTTCAAGGGCAAGATTCTACTATACATTCTCACAACCCGAGTACTCTAGAACTTCACTTCCCAATTAGTCTCTTCACTTCTATGATTCTTCCCAAGATTTCTAATTTCATTAATAATACGATTTTACGACGCAACACCCCAAGAATACCATACAACTATTACTACCCGAATTTCCACGACCTCAAGAAAGTACAATTAAATAAAAGTATTACAACTTAAGTTACCAAATATATCACGATATTATATTTAAAACTTCAAATATTCTATAAGTTGATCCAAGTCGGTCTATAAGTCAAATCGTGAATCTTTTCTAGAACTTCAATTGGATTAACAAACTTTGGCGCTAAATTACCTTAGGCCTAACTTTACTAATTCCATCCCAATAAATTGGAGATCGATAATATCTCCCTGAACTACGCCTCATACGATTTTATCTCAAAGCTAGAATGATACCTGCTATTTACGCAAACTCGCTAAGGGTTAATTAAACTTCTCAAGTTGAAGGGAAATCTGTCACACAAACATAACCTATTCTCCAGAATTTGCGTAGTCTTCAAATCTCTTCCTTTCGACTAACTAAATCTTTCAACTCTTAGGATCGGTAACTAACCCCTAAGGGAGCTTCAAAAGATAAGATTCCACTTAAACCACACAAACAATTGTAACCACTCTCGATAAATGATAAGAAAATTCCGCTTTACCTAAGTTAGCTTCCCCGGAACATACGCTATCACCTTCCCATTTTGTATAACACAACACCTTGATCTTCCGGTAATACATACTTAAAACTTCACAAGATCCTCACATCCACTAGGTAAGGTAAGGATCGGGTTCAAAGCTAACCTATTCTCCATTACTAACCATATGATTCATCCTTGTTACATCCTACACCATTTATACGTCCTTTAGAGTCAACTAAAGCAACGACTCTACAATTCTTAAGAATTCCTTAAATTTCTTAGGTAACACTTGCCAACTTAAAGATCACTGACTTAATCCTCACAAGATCCATGGTAACATCCACGTTTAAGACTATAGAACTCAAAATTTTGAAAACTTCTCGAGCCAACTCACGCTAGCTAAACTTTGCATACAAGTACTTCTCACCCAGGATTATTAACCCTATCCTCCAATGATTTTCATGATCCTCTCGGAACTTTAATTAACAAGAGACCCTCAATTCTAATTACCATAAAGCCATCAAAATAAGGCTTAAAAAATTCTGCTTATCATACTTAGAATAAACACATACGATACCTTGATGAAAATACAATTACCATCTACTCACAACTAGCATGAAAATTTTCCGGAAAGACTTCTTATGCAAGTCTAACACAACCCAAATACCTTTTACACTTTTTAACCAATATTTTTCTGGCTTACGCGCATATATAACAAGAATACCATATAAAGGTTTATCTATATCAAATACCAATATAATCAAATTGGGTATAGAAAAGAAGACTCATTTCTTATGATAGTCTACCAATGCATAACAACTACTTTACCCTCCAGGTCAAGTATATCTCCTTTTTACAAATTGGTAATCATACCAAATCAACTGGAAATACATACTCAGTCATGACCACATCACTATCGTGGTAAATCAAGGGAGGTTCGAGGTATCCTCTCATAAGAGCAGAATCCTCTAACAATAAAACAACATCTCAAACAATATATGTCACATATAAGCAAAATGTGATGCCAAGCATAAATGATATGCAACAGGTGATCCATAAAATATGACCCCTAATTTCGAGACAGGAATATACCTTTAGTAACCTCGAGGAAACTATCTCTCCTAGGTTCGAAACATGTACTCGACCATAGACCTTCTCTTTCGGTTCTCCTTCGCTATCTCTTTTGGTACCACCTCTTTGACGTCCACCCGGCTGACCGCTGCTTGAAACTCGTCCCTGAAGAAACTTTGGACAATTCCTCCTAAAGTGTCCCATTTCTCCACACTTAATACACTTACCTTGTTTACTCCAACAATGATCTTCGGTATGCCCAATCTTCTTGCAAAATTTACAATTCATCCCATACTGTTTGGATTTTGGCCTAGATGAAGAAGCTACAACAAACTCTCCTCTCACACTTCCTGAAGTTAAGGTCCTTGGCTGTCCTCTAATGATTTTGGATCCTTGTCCTATACACTTTGGCTTGTTTCCAATCTTACTTCCGGATCTTCCACTATTTTCCTCAATGTCCTTCTCGACCTTATATGCCCTATCTATGACTGTCTGATAATCAATGAAACTATCAATCCATAATTTCTTCCTAAACTCACTCCTCAAACATGTTACAAACTTCTGAACCCTTTTCACTTCATGCGATACCAAATGAGGGCAACACTTAGCTAATTCCTCAAACCGGATCGAATACTGATTCATCGTCATGTTCCCTTGTTTTAGTCTTAAGAATTCAATCTCCTTCTTATCCCTTGTAACCATGGAAATGAAATAGTCCTCGAACCGTTGAGTGAAATTATCCCAAGTCTCGGGGCGTATGATCCCGCCTCCCAACTTCCCTTCACACCGCCACCACCGATCACCGGACCTTCAAGTTTGAAAACGGCATACCTAACTCTCTCTTTGTTGGGACTTCCTATAACCTCGAAAATTCTATTCATTTCTGCTAACCATTTTTCCGCCTTTAACGGATTCGGATCTCCGTAAAAGCTCGGTGGGTTCATCCTCACAAATCTATCTAATCCATCACTTTGGTATCCCTCAGGTTGATTCGGAACCGATCCTCTAGTCTCCATATTATGTACAAACATCCTGAACAATTTCATCATCTCTTCATTCTGATTTCCACCTATACCCATATCTCCTTCAATTTCTAGAACCTTCCGCTGATCATCCTTGCTTCCGGCCATTAGAACGAACTCCTGCATTAAACACTCGGCGTCAATTTCCACACATTTCCCCTTAGTTTAGACATCTACCCTTGACCTCTAAACTAAGCTCTGATACCAACTGTGAGCACCCCAACCCGGGACCTAACACGTGTCCCGAGCTAAGGGAGCTCAAACTAAGAAAATCCATCTAAATTTTTTTAAACATTTATTTGCCTTTAAAAGAAAACCACTTTTCAAACTCCCAAATAAAAATCAATTGATAATATCCCTGCTTAAAGGAAATCCAACTACAACTTTAATAAACCGAAATCTAACCAATTACATTGGAAACCTTAATTAACCTTGTTTAACAAAAGAGTTTTCCATACAAATTACAAAAGAAGAATACTTAATAAATACTCCTAACAACCGACTCCTACACTTAACTTGTCAAGCCCCAAAAGCAAAAGTCCACAATGAAATCCCCGGCCTCACGGGTTCGGTCACCTGTCTCGGAATCTAAAACAGTAAAGGGAGAGGGGTGAGAATAAATCTCAATGAGCTATTATGATATGCAGCAAGATGCCAAACAAAGTGCAACACATAGCATGGTAGCACATAACACATTATGAAAGCGGTAAACACCTTTCGTTACCTCATTTTACCTTTCCCGTCTGAACAATAAGTCGTACAACGTGGGAGTAAAACTCCACTCTTTGGTGAATTGCCTCCAGCACATTCACCTCTTATAGGACTCATACCCCAGAGATCCATATAAGAAAGGATACCTATATTAGAGTATCCAACAATAATATCGTCCCTCCTTACAACGATCGCAACAGGTCTGTAAAGCCTTTTGGGTCAGTACAGTCGTTAGCACAGCCCCACTCCGTGGCCACAGAGTGGGGAAGGGTCACCGGTATGACGAACCTTCAATCACTTATTGAACAAATCAATAATTGATTGAAATCCATCATACCCACCCGAACATAAACACGCTCAAGCACATAATAGATACTTGAGATAATCCACAAAACGGGATAACAATATAACAACATGGTAATGTATACTCATGCTAAACAGAACCATAGTACAACAATTCATGTAATACACAATGCATAACCCATCAATGCATATGAACTCAATTTAAGGTAACAATATAACCACATAATCCACACCGGAATACAATAAAATCAACGAGCCAGATAGTCCTCAACCGGGATACAATACTAGCAACAAACCAGATAATCCACAACGGGAAAATGACACAACCATATACCAAATAATCCACAATTGGGATAATCATGCTACAGTGATACATATACATTAACACAATAGTGTGGCCTATGGTTTTAAACATGATTCAAGCTAACTACCCAGGGTATGGGCAAGTAAGGTCACCGAGTATCATAAACCAATCCTACGAAGTCATTACTCAACCTTGAATAAATCTTATTAAAAGTGCAAGACCTACTTCCCAAGTTTGGACCACTTTCCGAACAATATTTAACTACTCCTACAATTCCATTTTGACCAAATAAAACGTCATGGCCAAACCAAAGTATCCTACTCTAACTCAGGTTAAAGAGGATCAATTCGTATCCGGGTTGATTAGGTTCTACTACTTTATATTGGGTGGGAGTCACCATTTCTAAGAGGTCAAACAACTTGCTAAACAATTCTTGTTTAAATTGAAAAAGGTTGGTTCAGGGGCTTGGGCGACCGCCCTAACCACTTGGGCGACCGCCCAAGTGGACTTCCTAGGAATTTGAGGTTTCTGCCATCTTGGGCGACCGCCCTAACCTACTTGGGCGACCGCCCAAGTGTCCTTCCAAGGCAACCATGTTTCTGTGGCTATGGGCGACCGCCCTAACCTACTTGGGCGACCGCCCAAGCCTTCGACCCGGCCCAAAGTGATTTTTACCCCCTTTAAGCCTAGGTTTCAAATCCTTCTAACTAAGCTTAGTTCAAGAACACCAAATGATACTTCAATCTTATCGAGTCCCAACAAACATGTAAACTCCAAAACCAATTAACCCTAGATTATTTACCACTACCATTTCTACCCATTTCACCATTTCAAATGAATTCTAACTTTCCAAATCAAATTCCACCCATTCCATTAAATCTAAATCAACTCCCATAAACCATAACATTTTTATTTTTAAGTCATTAACCCATTTCCCAACTCCAAGAAGACTTCCAAAACATATAACAACAACAACAACAACAACATAGTTCATGAACATTAAAGAAGGGAAAGTCATAATAACTCACCTTAGGGTTTTGAAAAGGGAAGGTTGATCTTTCTAGCTTGATGAATTCTCCTAGGTGATTCCACTTCAAAAATGCCCTTAGATTTGAATTTGGAGGAGAAATGTCTTGGGTTCAAAGCTTGGGAGAAGGGAGCTTCAATGGAGGTTTTTCCAAGCTTTCTCTAGGAAGAAATATGAGAAATGAGGGAGAAGGGAGGAGGAAGGGAGTAAGAGGAGGATGATGGAGAGGAGGGGGGCCGGGTAAGGAGGGAATATGGGGAGGGCACTTGGAGGCCTAGGAAGAGGATAAGTATTTGGCCCCTCCCCCCTTCAAATAAAGCCCCACCAAAATTTAAAATAACCATTTATAAATCAAAGCCTTCCCATTTTAAAATAAATTGACTCCTTTAATAATTAAAGACTTCCCACATTTAATTTAAACCCTCATTTCTAATTCCTTATTCCACACATTTTAACTTCATCATACACATTATTTATTTTCTATTTTTATTTTCCTTTAAGATGCTTTATATACTTTCTCTAGCAATCCTAAGGTTCTAGAAATCATTCCAACCCTCTCATCATAAAATAAGAAATTAAGACATAATTGATCACATAAAGATAACATGAATATTAAAAGCATATAATATACTATTTAAAATTAGTGCCTAGGGTTGGGGTCGTTACAATCGGTGTCAAGATCGAAATTCCGGAATTCGAAGGTAAGACTCATCCTGACGAGTTCATTGATTGGTTAAATACTGTTGAACGTATTTTTGACTTAAAACCTATGAATGATGCTACCAAGGTTAAAGTAGTAGCAATCAAATTGAAGAAACATGCTTCGATTTGGTGGGAACATGTTAAGAAACAAAGGGTTAGGGAGGGTAAATCCAAGGTTCAATCTTGGGATAAGATGAAGAAATTGCTTAGGCATAAGTTTCTTCCGGAACACTATAGACAGGATTCGTTTCTTGCTTATCATAATCTGAGGCAAGGGGATATGTCTGTCGAAGAATTTATTCATGAGTTTGACCGTTTGTGGATGAAGTGTGATGTTGCAGAAGAAGACGAACAAACAGTAGCCCGTTTTCTTGGGGGATTGCGTACTGATATTTCAGAAGTGGTCCACCTGCAGCAATACTGGACTTATGATGATGTTTGTAGGCTTGCTTTGAAGGTTGAAAAGCAATTACAGCGAAAGAAGAGTGTGAATAGTTGGCAACACAAGAATTTTTCGGGTAGTCATAGTATTGGAACTCCTAGCAAGGTTGAGGGAGTTGCTCCTACAGTTCCAATAACACCAGTGGCAGAAAAATCTGGTGCAGTTCAGGAAGCTTTAAGGGGTAACAAATCAGCCCGGTTCTTCAAATGTCATGGCATTGGTCATTTAAGGGCCGAGTGTCCTAACCGACATGTTGTTGCTCTAATGGAGGATAGTCCACCGGTTTATGATGAAGCACCAGCTGATTCGAGTGGTGAGACCGAAGAAGTGTATGCAGATCAAGGTGTGGCATTGGTGGTTCAACGGGTGTTGAATGTGGAGGAAGTGGAAAACGAGGATTGGCTTCGTCATAACATTTTTCGGACTAAGTGCACTGCCGTGGGGAAAGTGTGCAACGTGATCATTGATGGTGGTAGTTGTGAAAACATCGTTTCTACGGAGATGGTTGACAAGTTAAGCTTGAAGACAGAAGAACACCCACAACCGTATAAGTTGTCGTGGTTAAGCGAGGGGAGTTCATTGAAGGTCAACAAGCGGTGTTTGGTGCAATTTTCCATTGGCAAACGTTACTCGGATGATGTATGGTGTGATGTTGTGCCAATGGTTGCGTGTCGTGTATTGCTTGGACGTCCGTGGTTGTTTGATCGGAGGGTTAAGCATGATGGCTACAAGAACACTTATACCTTTACGAAAGATGGAGTGACGGTTACATTGCACCCTAATCACCACCGAAAGAAACTTTGTTGTGCAATCGCAGCGGAAGCAAGAACACAAAACTCAAGAACACACACAAGCAATTAATCGGGAAATCGAAAAGAGAAAAAGAAGAGATTAATTTTGGCGTTTAGAAGCCTCCGATTTCTGTATATTATTTTCTCAAAAGTCTGTTAATCTTACTAGGTTACAAGGAAATATTTATATACTCCTACAAACCTAGCCCTACTTGGATAATAACACCAACAGAAACCCACGGCCCATAAACCCCCGGCAGGCGCACGCCTCAAGCCCAATCATGCGCCCGCCTGGCGATGTGCAATACCAGGCTGCTTCCTCGGCGAGCGATGCGTCCGCCTCGGCCCTCATGATGCGGCCGCCTCAAGCAAAGCAAACAAGGCTCCATCTTCGGTGATCCATGCGCCCGCCACATTCTACATGGGCGCCCGCCTCGAACCAAAGAACCTAGCCATCCAAAATCACGAGCCACATCCTACAATCTCCACCTTGGCGAGTGTTTACCCCACCCAACAGAAGATACAAGGAACCAGCTCGAACCCCCATCTCTAACAGCTAGAGATGTGCAACAAATCCAAGCAATGCTTGAACTTGTCAGTAGTAACCGGCTTTGTCAACATATCTGCGGCATTCTCCGTAGTGTGAACCTTCTCTAGCACCACCTCACCCATATCGATCAACTCCCGAATCTTGTGAAACCGAACATCAATGTGCTTCGACCGTTGATGATAAATGTGATTCTTCGCTAGAAATATCGCGCTTTGGTGTCACAAAGCAACTTCACTCCACCTTGCTCAATGCCCAACTCGTTGACCAAACCCCGAAGCCATAAGGCCTCCTTTGCAGCTTCAACCGCTGCCATATACTCCGCTTCCGTTGTAGACAATGCAATGATAGATTGGATCATAGATCTCCAACATATGGGTCCACCACCAAGAGTAAACGCATAACCCGTAGTCGACCTCCTCCTATCCAAGTCACCCGCATAATGCGAATCAACATACCCCACAACCGAAAGCTCCTCACTCTTACCTCCAAACATGATGCCGTAATCCATAGTGCCCTTCAAATATACGAGAATCCACTTAAGTGCTTCCCAATCTTTGTTTGCCGGATTCGCCATATACTTGCTAACCACACTAATGGCTTGCGCCAAATCTGGCCTCGTGCAAACCATAGCATACATGAGACATCCCACTGCGCTTGCATAGGGAACCTTTGACATCCTCTGAATTTCTTCAGTCGAACTCGGGAATCGAGAGCGGATAAACTAAAATGACTCGCCAATGGTGTCTTCACGGGTTTTGCATCCCGCATATTGAACCTCTCCAACACCTTCTCCACATATCCGGCTTGAGACGGCCACAATCTCCTAGATTTTACGTCTCGGCGAATCTCCATCCCAAGAATCTTCTTGGCTTCCCCAAATCCTTCATGTCAAACTCTCTACTCAACAAGGCCTTCAGGCGATTGACCTCGTTCTTACTCCTACCCGCGATAAGCATATCATCCACATACAGTAACAGAAAAATACAAGAACCATCATCAAGGCTCTTCACATAAACGCAGCAATCATACTCACAACGCTTGTAGCCAATACGTACCATGTAGGAGTCAAACCTCGTATACCACTGCCTCGGAGACTGCTTCAGCCCATAAAGTGACTTCTTCAATCTACAAACCAAACGCTCCTGCCCGGGCTCCGTGAACCCATGTGGTTGCTCCATGAAAATCTGCTCATCCAACTCACCATGTAGAAACGCAGTTTTCACATCCATCTGCTCCAACACCAAATCATAGTGCGCTACAAGACCCAACACAATCCGAATGGAAGTATGTCTCACAACAGGCGAAAAAATCTCATTATAATCCACCCCCTCACTGAGAATACCCCTTTGCTACCAAACGAGCCTTGAACTTTTCCCCCTCTTTTTCTGATACTGCCTCCTTGCGCTTGAAGATCCACTTGCAACCAATAGCACGCTTCCCTTTAGGAAGCTCCACCAAATCCCATGTATCATTCTTGTACGGTGACTCCATCTCCTCCGCCATAGCGGTTACCCACTTGTCCTTTTCCTGGATTGTTTATAGCCTCCTTAAAAGTACTCGGGTCTCCACTACTAAGAACAAGAACATATGAAGCCATGTCTTCAAATCCATACTGACCGGTGGCTTGATTACTCTCTTAGGTCTCCCAACTGAAGTACTAGCCACTTCTTGTGTAGGTTCCTCTGACTCCGGAAGAGTGAGATCCGCATCAGTATTATCCTCACGTAGCTCCACCTCAATAACTTGCTTCTCGCCCTCCTTGCTTTCTGGCACCTTCTCCTTATCATCATGAGTACACTTCAACATAGCCTTTTCATCAAAGACTACATCCCTACTAATCACCACCTTGCTTGACTTGGGATCCCAAAGCTTGTATCCTTTCACACCTGTTTCATACCCGAGAAAGACACACTGTTTTGACTTTGGGTCAAGCTTTGACCGCTCTTCACCAGGAATATGCACATAGGATGGACACCCAAACACCCGGATATCGGTGAAGTCTACCTCATTACCCGTCCATACCTCCTCCGCAAACCTGTTATCCAAAGAGACTCTAGGTGATCTGTTGATCAAGAAACATGCCATACTCACCGCATCAGCCCAAAAGTTCTTTGCTAACCCCGCATTGAATCGTAGACACCTAGCCCTTTCCGCAATAGTTTTGTTCATCCTCTCACCACACCATTTTGCTGTGGTGTCTTGCGTCTTCGTGTAGTGCCTCTTGATTCCATGCTCTCTGCAGAACTTCTTGAACTCGCCATCCGTGTACTCCGTCCCATTATCACTCCTCAAACACTTGATTTTCTCGCCCCGTTTGGTTTTCCACTTGACTTTCCACACCTTGAACTTCTCAAAAGTCTCGACTTGTGCCTCATGAAGTAAACCCAAACCTTCTTCGAAAAATCATCAATGAAAGTCACGAAGTAATAATGTCCTCCTCTAGATTCCGTTCGATCGGCCCCCACACATCCGAATGAACGTAATCAAGAATGCCCTTTGTTGTATGCTTACCCGTCTTGAACCGCACCTTATTACGCTTTCCAAGAACACAATACTTGCAAAACTCAAGTTTACAAGTCTTCACACCCTTCAACAACTTACGTTTATGAAGTTCCCGCATTCCCCTTTCACCCATGTGACCAAGCCTCATATGCCATAGAAGTGCATCGATCGACCTCCGACTCAACAGATGTGACTCCACCTACAAGTGCTCCCTAGCAACCTCGTAAATGTTCTTGGAGCCCTTCTCACCCTTCATCACTACCATAGCACCCTTAACTACTTTCGCACTCCACCTTGAGCCTTATAGTTCATACCATTAGCATCCAAGGTACCCAATGAAATCAGATTTTTAGAGACCTCCGGAACATGTCTAACATCACATAACGTTCTAACTACACCATCATACATCTTAATTCTTATAGTTCCTATGCGCAATTTTACATGTAGCACCATTACCCATAGTAACTATACCGTAATTAACCGACTGTAGGTATCGAACCAATCACGATTCGCGGTCACATGAAACGAACATGCTGAATCCGGAATCCAAACATACGTCGGGTGCTCCACGGTGATGAAGTCGTGAGCATATCTCCATCCACATCCTCCGAGCAATCTTCAACCACATTGATCGACTTTGAAGATCCTTCCTTGCCTTTACCGTTCCCCTTCTGCGGACAATTACGCCTCTCGTGCCCCTTCTCCCCACACTTGAAACAATTCCCCTTGTACTTCTTCCTTGACTGCGAACGAGAATTACGCCTCTGCTGCGAGTTATCCGGAATCGGGTTCTCCCACGTTCACGATTTTCCTTCACAAATAACCCCTCACCGCAGTTCATCAACGGACTTCTTCCGTTTATGAAAAGCTAGAAGAGCTTACGTGACCGGTTGCAACTCCACGGTATCCTTCCCCCAAGTCAACGTAGTAACAAGATTTTCGTATGTCGAAGAAGTCGGCAACGAATTCAAAGAACATCAACGCCTTGTCCTCTTCCTCGAACGTCACCTCCACCCTAACCAAATCATTGAGTATTTGGTTAAACGTGTGGATATGAGCCTCAAGATCCGAACCCTCTGCCATCTTAAGCCCATACAACCTTTGCTTGAGATGCAACTTGTTCGACAGCGATTTTGACATATACCGGCCCTCCAAAATCTCCCAAACCTTCGTCGGTGATTCCTCATCGATCACGTGATACACCACCTCATCCGCAAGGCACTGCCGTATTGAAGAAACAGCCCGCTCTTGCAACTCCTTCCATGGACCTTCTTCGATATCATCGGGTTTAGTCGAATGTCGAAGAACCTTTCCCAAGCCTGCTTGAACCAAGAAATCCTTCACCCTCCGTTGCCACAACGCAAAGTTTCCATGACCATCAAACTTTTGAACGTCGGACTTCACGGAGATAGAATTCCCCCCGGACATCGCAACCGTGCTCTGATACCAGTTGTTGTGCAATCGCAGCGGAAGCAAGAACACAAAACTCAAGAACACACACAAGCAATTAATCGGGAAATCGAAAAGAGAAAAAGAAGAGATTAATTTTGGGGTTTTGAAGCCTCCGATTTCTGTATATTATTTTCTCAAAAGTCTGTTAATCTTACTAGGTTACAAGGAAATATTTATATACTCCTACAAACCTAGCCCTACTTGGATAATAACACCAACAGAAACCCACGGCCCATAAACCCCCCAGCTTGAGGCGCACGCCTCAAGCCCAATCATGCGCCCGCCTGGCGATGTGCAATACCAGGCTGCTTCCTCGGCGAGCGATGCGTCCGCCTCGGCCCTCATGATGCGGCCGCCTCAAGCAAAGCAAACAAGGCTCCATCTTCGGTGATCCATGCGCCCGCCACATTCTACATGGGGCGCCCGCCTCGAACCAAAGAACCTAGCCATCCAAAATCACGAGCCACATCCTACAAACTTGACTTCGATAAGGCTTCTATCCCTATTAATCATCAACTCCTCAGCTGGTCTAGCGTGGATGGCACATCGGAACGACACAGTAGGCCCAATCAGCAAGTTGGTACACAGCGGAAGAGAATCATTTTTCAGGCGGGAGGTTTACTTTGGGTTCACTTGTGCAAGTTGGGGTCTCTACTGAAACGTCTTATCGGTATCGACTCGTGGTCGAGTCTTTTTCAAGGCGGGGTGAATGATAAAGTTACAAATCATCAAACACAAGCATTCAAGGCAGCTGAAGGACCAGGCGGGCGCCCCATGTGTACTCGGGCGAGCGCCTCAACCGGGAAGAACAAGGGCCAACTCACGGGGCTTGATGCGGCCGCCTCAGACATCACCATGCGGGCACCTCAAGATGTTTCGTCAGGCCATGAATAATCTGCTCTTGAGGCGGGCGCTCCATCCTTGGCGAGGCGGGCGCCTCACGTCGACGCTGCTCTCCTTATTTACGAATTTCGTTGTTTCCTTTTCCACTTTTGCTGATGTTTTCGAATTAGACTTGGGGTTACTTTGCTCTTTTGGTTTCTAATTCGTTTAGGGTTTTTGGGAGAGTATTTAAACTCTTTTATGGCTTTGAATAATTTAGTTTTTGGATTTATGAATTGAATTAAAGGACAAGAACGGCTAGGCCTTCTTTGTTAACGAATCTTGTTGATTTCTTGTTCGGTTCCATCTCATAACCTCCGTTTCCTACATCAAACGGCACCCAGACAGTGGTTTCAAAAGTTCTCATATACCTTATTGGACTTTGGTTTCACTCAAACACATGCTGATCATTCTCTCTTCATTTTGCATACATCCACTCATTATACTGATGTACTGGTTTATGTGGATGATCTCATCATTACTGGTGATGATCTCCCTACTATTACTGCTGTCAAAACTCATCTACACTCAAGGTTTAAGATCAAGGATTTGGGGCACCTTAAATACTTCCTAGGTTTGGAAATTGCCAGATCAGATAAGGGAATTTACGTGCACCAGAGGAAGTACACTCATGATATCTTGCAAGACACTAAGCTGGACAATGCTAGACCTTCCAAAATTCCAATGCATTCACATCATTCCCTTGCAGCATATAAATGCATTTTACTCACTGATCCTAGTGTGTACAGAAGACTTGTAGGTACGTAGACTTATCTATCTCACCATCACCAGGCCTGAGCTATCTTATCCTGTTCATATACTAAGTCAGTTTCTCTCAGCTCCAAGAAGTCCTCACTTAGATACAACACTCAAATTGGTTAGATATTTGAAAGGTAATCCTGGTCAGGTGCTGTTCTATGGTCCTTCATCTCTCACTCTCAGTGCCTATTGTGATTCTGATTGGGCTGCATGTCCAACCACCAGAATGTCTCTTACTGGTTTTTGTATGTTCTTGGGTGATTCCTTGATTTCCTGGAAATGCAAGAAACAATCAGTGGTGTCTAGATCTTCCACAGAGGTAGAGTATAGAGCCTTAGCCAGTACTTGCCGTGAGATTACTTGGCTTCTATCTCTTTTGCAGGTCTTTGGATTATCCACCTTAACACCAGTTCCTCTTCGCTTTGATAATCAATCAGCTTTCCATTTGGCTGCCAATCCTATATTTCATGAAAGGACTAAACATATAGAAATTTATTGTCACTTAATCAGGGAGAGAATTAGAGGTGGTGTTGTGCATCCTTTGTATGTTTCTACACTTGAACAACCAGCTGATTTGTTTACCAAGTCACCCAGCGACAACTCACTTATTGTCCAAGATGAATGTGCTTAATCTGTTTCACCCTCCATCTTGAGGGGGGGGGGTGATAAGCTTACTATTGATAACAACACATCAGCTGATCATACAAGTGTGTAAGGTTTAAGGGTCACTTCTGTAAATATGTATAAGTTAAGGGTTTCATGTAGAACTTTGTATAACTGATTTATGTTAGCTTGTTAGCTGTTAGAGGTTAGTTAGACAGCTGATTTGTTTTGTATATATGTACAGTTAGCCTCTGTTCAATACAAGATGAAAAATTCCCAAATATGTTGATCTCTTTTCTCTCTCTCTCTCACTTACATGTTCAAACAAAAACCTTTTTCATCAACTTCACAAAGCCCTTTGCCGCCAGATGCTTCCCAGGGTTCATGGCAAAAGAGAGTGGAATGACCCGAAGGAAAAAAGTTATTATTACTTTGATGATGGTAACATCGATCCCCCATTATCCAAAAGCATAGGGCTTTCAAAGTTGATCCGAAGAAGATTGGAGGTAAATGGGGTTAACCTCTTTTCATTTTTCCTTTTACAGTTTTCAATTATTCATTGAGGTGAGGCTTTATATCCTCTCCTTGTACTTTTCCCTTTTTTTGTTCTATTCATAAAATTTGTTGTTTATTTCTCGTAGTTGATCTGTCTCTTTTTATATGCGTTGGATAACATCTGATTATTCGTGGGTTCGACGCATAATTTGACCTCCAACATAGTACTTGAATTTATTGGCTCGGTAATGCTTATGATTAGTGTAGGTTTCGTGTTGGTAAAACTTGCTATAAATCATACCAAACTCATACCTAAACAAGACAACACAACAAAAACAAATGAGAGAAGAAAAAGAAAGGAGAACAAATCTTTAGTATGCTTAATTATTTAGGTCTCCACAGTCAACCATGCGAATGGAAAGTTGGCGAGCTGCAAGGTCATATCCCATGTTGTGATTTTGCTGTGCCATCATACCTATTACATTACGTGGAGAAGCGTCGATGGTCAAACAAAATGAATTATCACTAACTTGATCAAAGATGCTGTCAACATCCAGCTTTAGGTTTGCTCCCCCTTGCAAGTAAAATGTTATCCTGGGAAATTGATCAATGTCGCGATACATATCACCTCTATAACACAATGAGCCTGGATGAACAAAGCTTCGGCCGATTGGATTATCCAAATTCTTCACAAGTCGATCAACTTCTCTGATGATTTCTAGAAATGCTTCTCCAACAATGAAGGTGAGCGTTGATCCAGTATCAAGCATTGCTTGTCCTTTGTCATAGGTTGTTTCAAAGTCAATATTAAGTCTTTTGTCTCCCACGCTAATACCCTCGAGTTTTACATGATAATTATCACGAAAAAAATTCAATTGTGTTGAGTTACCTTCTAAAACTGCACTAACCCCTAAGGCAAGTTGGTTTTGGGAATAGAGAGGGTCTTTTACATTTGCAGTGCAGTAGGAGAATCTGGTGACGTTCAATTGCTGAATCAGTGACAATGGACTGTGGTTGAGGCCCATTATACCACTGAGAGGGTATAAGCCTTCACCTGAACGATGTTCAGTTGTGCATCCAAACATAATCTCCCTAACATCTATATCGTAGTTAGAAGTTAGAAAAGTAAGCTTCTCCGTGGCTAGTTTTCCTTTAACAATGGTTCTGTCAGTGTATCTTAGAATGTACGTACACTGTCCCGAAAGAATGTCACAATCAGGATCATCAAAATCATTACAAGAACGATCAGTGCATTCGATACCAGAATATGAGGATGATTTTTCTCGGTTGTATCTATAGATATCTGGTGTTGTACAGTTAGTGCAAGGGTCACATTCGACCCATAATAATGGACTCCCTAAGTCCATTGCAATTAGCTGCGTAGTTGGAGGCACACCAATAGAAATATTAACCATGAACAGAAGATGCCTGTTGTCTGCCCACATGCCAGTTCGAAAGTCAGAGGTACCATGGGGAAGAAGGGAAGAAGGTAGGAAGGAATCACGATGGATTAGGTTAAACTTATAACCGGTCAATGCAACTGTGTTTTGGGCGGAAGTGCTGATAGGAAAACTGATAATGTAGATGGTAAAATGGAGGAACATATGATAAGATAAAAAGGGTGAACAAGTATCCATGATCAAATTTTGGGCTTTATGTTAAGTGGAAATTACGCAGGTACTCTCTCTCTCTCTCTCTCTCTTTCTCTCTCTCTCTCGGCCTGTTTGTACTGTAAAGCTACTAGTTCTATGGCTGACTCTAATATACTGTTGTAGAACAAGCCACACTCATGCTTACGAGCACTATAGAAATTAGTTCCACCATTATTATTACATGACAGATCGACCAAAATCATGATAACAAAATAAAAAATATACAAATATAACAATATAAAAAATCAAGCAGATATCCACAACTAAGTTAAACCAAATCAGTAATCATGATTAACCCCTATAATTGTATGTTTGATCAACTCTTATCTATGTAGCTCACTCGGCCTATATTAAAGTGTGATATTTTGAGCTTTACAATTCTATTTAACCAAGAAATTATGAAGATTAATTATTTAATGAAATTCTATAAATAATTTTTATAATATCTTAATTTGAAGTTGGTGTTATGAAAACTAGGTTTTTCAAATATATATATATATACTAGCCTAAGCCCGTGTCCAAGGCCACGTATTTTGTTTTTAAATTTTTTTTTTTAATTTAAATATTTTTTTTTTTAAATATGCCCGTGTCCAAGGCCATATTTTAAAAAAAAAATTTAATTTTTTTTTTTAATTTAAAAAAAAAAAATTTTTTTTAAGGGCAAAATGGGAAAGGAACAAAATAGTGAGGACAAAATGGTCATTTCCGCGGATGAAACTATTCATTCTACTGTTCAAAAGGGTGGTGTGATTTATAATATATATATATATATATATATATATATATATATATATATATATGTATATATATATATATATGTATGTATATATATATATATATATATATATATATATATATATATATATATATATATATATATATATATATATATATATATATATAACTTCTTTTGTATAAGGTTAATTAATGAATCCTTATTGGGTATATTATACCCATCATCATATGTGTAATCATTTAATCTCTTATAATTATAAACTACCCTAGTTTTACCTCTTTTAATTTCACTATGATTTCTAACTATAAAAGCTGTCGATCTATGAGGACTTTCAGATTTTCTAATTAATTTTTGTTTTATCATTTCTGGTATCTGTTTTCTAAATTCCTCTTTATATAATGGACTGTATTCAATATTAGCTGTCCTAATTGTAATATCAGGTATGATACCGAATAAAGGCTAGAATAGAATGACCGAACGATAGAACAAGAAACAATTTCGAAAGCTAACACTTTTCTTTTTCTATTTCATATAATCAAAAGTCTCATTTTCGGAATTACACAAAGCCCTATTTTTTTACGACTCCTAAGACTTGAAAAACATGTCAAAACACTTAAAAATATGCCTAATATATATGGTAACCTAATAGACTATTATTTCATCAAAATAAAGTCCTAATATACTTCTAATACCAAAAATACTATCAATCTAATATTAAATCCGAAAATACAAAGAAAATAAATAATAAAACTTCTATTTTTGTTTTCGATCTCCTTGTTTGTCCCGCTTGATCAACTTGTGTGTTATCATACTGTATCATTCTCTCCTTAAAAAAATTCGAACTCGAAATTTGGTTGTTGTGCTGAAAAATACCATACAAAATTCACACTTCAACCGCAGACGAACTGTATACTTAATATTATTTCTCATTATATCGATCCAATCAGCCCAATGTGTTGATACAAAAAACTCCATAATCAATTTCTGAATGACGTATCAAACAGAAGACCGGAGGAAATACGTGTCAAACGAATCTTTGTACCCAAGATCAACAGTAACTGTTTCAAACGTCCATACCAAGGATGCCCCTTGCTTAGCAACTACTTCCTCGGCCTCTTTCTCTGGCTCAAAAACGGATTCAACGTCATCAACAAGATCTGATGTCATCGCTTGAGGAACATCACCACGACACCCATCAAACATAGGTGGTTTGGGACCAATCAACAAGGTCTTCTTGACTTGAAGATTCGAAAAACCCTCTTTAAAATTAACAAAATCCATCCAAGACTCAATCGAATCTTTCGGACTTGCATCAAACAGAGGGAGTTTTGACCAATCAACAAGGTTTTCCTCACTTGAAGATTCGACAAAATTACCCTCTTTGAACTCAACAGTATCAATCCAAAAATCAACGGAATCATTAGGAATGGCCTTACCTTCGATTTCCGGAATTTCGATCCTCCTATCGATCTTCCTCGAATGGTTTGCTTCATACCTATCATGAAGTCCCTGATTTTGGCCGAGGGAATCCATCCCCTCTTGATAGTACTCCTTTTCCTAGGCTGGAACAACCGGATCTGAACCCTTCATCGCTAGAAGTTTTTCTCTGCGATCCAAGCGGATCTGAAGTATTTGAATCCGTCTTCGTACCTCCTCTATCTCGATATTGTGACGGCGTCATCTGTACTGATGGTCATCTTCTTGGGGCTCAGCTGTACGGCTGCTCCATCGACCACCATGTCCACCACGAACCACGCTTCCTCGTTCAGCCATTGATATACGAATCGGGTTGACACCAAAATCAGATCCTCTTGGATCGCAGAGAAAAACTTCTAGCGATAAGGGGTTCAGATCCGATTGTTCCAGCCGAGGAAAAGGAGTACTATCAAGAGGGGATGGATTCCCTCGGCCAAAATCAGGGACTTCATGATAGGTATGAAGCTAACCATTCGAGGAAGATCGATAGGAGGATCGAAATTCCGGAAATCGAAGGTAAGGCCATTCCTAAAGATTCCTTTGATTCTTGGGTAGATACTGTTGGGTGTCAAGATGTTTTTTTTTGTCGAATCTTCAAGTGAGGAAAACCTTGTTGATTGGTCAAAACCCCCTCTGTTTGATGCAAATCCGGAAGAATCGATTGATTCTTGACTTGATATTGTTGGGTTCAATGAGGATTCTGTGTTCGAATCTTCAAGTCAAGAAGACCTTGTTGATTGGTCAAAACCCCCTCTGTTTGATGGGTGTCATGGTGATGTTCCTCAAGCAATGACATCCGATCTTGTTGATGACGTTGAATCAGTTGTTGGGTCCGATAAGGAGACAGAGGAAGTAGTTGCTAATCAAGGGGCAAACTTGGTGTGGACGTTTGAAACGGTTACCATTGGTATTGGGTACACGGATCCGTTTGACACGTATGTTCCCCATTCTTTTGCTCGATACATCATTCAGAAATTAATTATTGAGTTCTTTGTATCAACGCATTAGGCTGATTGGATGGATACTATCACAAGGGTAATGAAATTTCGAGTTCGTCAAGGGCATCAGATTCCTTTTGCGGATGGAGTTCAGATTTTTCGAGGTATCGTGGTATTCATATCGAAGATATTGACTCGAGGACGAGTCTTTTCTAAGGAGGGGAGGATGATGCAGTATCCCAGCAACAAATATGGAGGGAGTATTCTGGCATTGAGGCGGGCGCCTCACCCACGTCCAGGCGGGCGCCCCAGCGACAGACGAGATTCAGCAGGCGGCAGGCTTGGGCTTCTTCGGTGCTGATTTGGGCTTATGTGTTTTATAAGTTTTTATGGTTTTATTAAAATAATTAATTAGGGTTATTTTTGTAATTTATTACTTATTAATTAGGGCTCTAGAATGTTATAGGGATTAGTATTTAAACAATGTTAGGGTTTAGTATTGAGGCAGACTTTGATATTGATTTATGAGAAAATATTGCTGCGAGCAATTATTAGGGTTCAATCCCGTCTTGTATCGTCTTTTTCGTTCAGTCTTTTCTCAATAATTATCATATAACCTTCTGTTTGTATCAGGGTATTTTTTAATTTAAATTTGCATGTATATGTGACTTGGGACTTTGTAATATCATCTCCTATTAATCCTAATTTTTTAAATGTAAAATTATCGGATAATTAGTATTTTTTGTTATATCTATTCCTTTTCTAATTTATGTGTCAAAAAATCGGTTAATAATTTTAGGGTTTCATTTTCGACGTAAATATTTGTTTATGAAGTGTGGCGTAGAAAATCTAAATTACCTTGTCGATATTTTGTAAATCTTAATATTCCTGATGTAGAATAAAATAGTGCTGTATTTTGGAACGTGTTAAGTTTTGGGCTAAAAAATGCTCCATCTATATTTCAAAGGTTTATTGACAACATTTTTCTTAAATATAATTTTTGTTTAGTTTACATTGATGACATTTTAGTTGCTAGTTATATATATATATATATATATATATATATATATATATATATATATACATATATATATACATATATATATACATATATATATACATATATATATACATATATATATACATATATATATACATATATATATATATATATATATATATATATATATATAACTAGTTTATAAAACACGCGTTGACATTTTTGTAAATAATTGTAACTGTTTTTAAACGAACGCCGAAACTCTCGTACATACCGAAACTTATTTTTTTAAGGAAAATAAGGAAGAAGTAACAAATTTACAATTTGAGTCTATATGACTAGAATAAGGATTCCGTTGGTATCCACATGGACTACAATTAGGATTTTATTAATAGGACACACTTTCACACTCACAACAACTTTCCATTTAGATGTGTCACTCAACAGTTAAAGATAACCAAAAACAAGAAAGCTTGAACAACGCAACTTTAGAAAGAGAAAGCACATCATCAAAGATAAGGGCACATTTCTGTGATAGAAACACTGATTTATTGAAACAAATGGGGCAGTTTCAGTTCCTTCAACCCTAGATTATCAACACTACAGGAAACAACACTATATACGGCGAATTTTTAACCGTCGTATATAGTAACGCGAGCCGCTGTATATAACATTTACGGCGGATTTTCCGCCGTATATAGCCTACCGTATAAAGTCGCACCGTAAATACTATTTACAGCGGATATTCCGCCGTAAATACTATTTACGGCGGAAATACAACCTCCGTATATAATCAAGGACAAATACGGTGGCACATGTACTGCCGTATATAATGAAATACAAATACACCGTATGTATATAACAGGCGTATTTGAGGAAGCTTTATACGGCGGTAGGTAACCGCCGTATATAATGAAATCTTATATACGGCGGTATAGATCCGCCGTATATAATAGACGAGTCGTCCAATAGAGCACGAATCGTCCCATTTTCACCCCACTCTGATACCCTCGTCCCCCTTTGGGGACGAGTCGTCCATTAAACTTATATACGGCGGATATTTGAAATCGCCGTAAATAACTAGTTATTTATGGCGGTTTCATGTATCCGCCGTATATATGAGACAAGTCATCCACTAGAGCACGAATCGTCCCATTTTCACCCACTCTGATACCCTCGTCCCCCTTTGGGGACGAGTCGTCCAATGACCATTTACGGCGGTTTCAGATATCCGCCGTAAATAACTAGATTTTTTTTCCAGCGAGACCTGTATTACTCACCTTCCCCAAAAATACACCCGCAGAAACCAAATTCAACCTGTACACACACAAATGCAACCTCTATATAACCAAAAATACACCCGCAGAAGCCAAATTCAAGCTGTACACACACAAATGCAACTTGTATATAAAATAACTAGGCTTCGTAAATATATATAGAACACAATATCAACATAACATAGTAGCATGAATCCAAAACTCAATATATACAACACAATATCAATGTTTACAATCAACAAGCTGTATCCTGATACAAATATTCCATCAGCTGGAACTTTGTCACCAATGGATAAGTGCACAACATCTTCAACAACCAAGTCATGACCATCTCCAACAGCACAAATAATGAGGATAATGAGGGTTGAATCCTGCAAAGCCTCCCATAATCATAAAAAAGTCATCTCAGGTACAATGGATTACAACCATATGTGTAACTTCTCTAGGTCAAAACTATTAGACTAATAAATTATGAGTCAACAACTAGTGATATTAGATTTATAGGATTGAGAAAACATACCACTACCTATTCATTACTGCCATTTCCACGATGTTGCATAAAATTACGTTTCAAATCTTCTATCATTTGGTGTTGATCCTCAAGTTGCTTTTGCATTAATGACATCATCTGCTCAAGTTCAGTAACACGGGCTGCAGAAGCACTTTGAGAAGTTGAGGCTTTACCAAACACCCTAGTTTTGGTAAGACCTTATCCCATACAGCGCACTCTCCCATGGTCATCATTTCCCATAAAATTTATGAATATCTGTTCTCGCTTGCTGGAAGAGTTTTGTTCCTCCTCTGGTAGATTTTCAATTGCATCATTTAACGTTAACTGTAATAAAAAATAACATGTTCATTATAATTTTTTTTAATTTTAATTAATATTATGAAAATGAAGTTAGAAATGGAAAAAGTATTCTATACAAGAACAAGACTGAAACTGAAAAGGTTGAAACTTTAACTTACGATCATACGAGAGGTGGTTTCGTCTGCAGCCTGACCACCTTTGTCCGTGTGCGTAGCTATGAACATGCTTATGCGATCAGTGGGTAATCCCTCGCCTTCTCTCTACCATTTATAATAGAATCATTTGACAAAAAAAATCTTTATATATACGATACCAAAAGAAGCATTAATTGACAACTGAGAACTAAATTGAAAGATGACAAACCTCTTTTATGAGAGTGCAATGCGACTTTTTTTCCAGTCATGTTAAGGCACTCTTGCTTTGATCGATTTGCTTGGTTTATTTGTGATAATTCCTTAAAAAAAAGATAATATTAATATTAATTTGACTACTTATAAGACATTCACGATAATAGATTGAGATTAATTTGAAATATACCTGAGCCTTTTCTGAACTCCACATACGCACAAGTTCAACCCATTGATTCGCAACACACGCATGGGGTGGGTGAGCCAATCGCTCCTCGTCGGATTCATACATATTATACATACATTTCACCTGACATTTACATATTACAAAGTCATAATTATAAATGTGAGTAAAATTGCATAGTAAGCAAATGAGATCTAAACAAATACATATTACAAGTAAATAAAATTAGATACATTTGCATACTTATTATATGCTTGTCTCACCTGATATTTCCAGTCTCTCCATTGTTTATTGAGAGCTAGATACATAATTTGCTCATACTCGGGAGGCGCATTGGTATTATCCTATATACAATTCAACAAAGAAAAAGAACAATTATTAGAGAATCATAAGACTTTAGACTACTTACTAGAATATAAAACTAAAGCCAAGAAAAAATAATCAAGTAAATGTGGGATTTATGTAAGGAATATGGATTACAACTTACTTGAACGTCTCTCCATACATGATCTAGAACTGCACGTTCCATCACATGCCATTCTTTAGTTAATGGGAAATGTTCCCCATTTCTCACAAAATATCCTAGCTGAGTAGCTAGTTTTGCATTTTCCCCACCACAGTGTTGTCCAAAATCATTCCATATTATATTTAGTTTTTCTTTACCCCATTTTTTCGTTGATTTTCCACCCCTCTTCCTTTCATTGTTGAGCCCTCACCTATTAATTGCTTCCTTGGCGGCATATCTGGCAAAAAAAACTTCATAAAACAACGAGTTGTAATTAAACAAATAATAAATAGAGTTTAATAAAATTTCCAGAACATAATCCAGAAATTTCAATATAGAAAATGCATGATTCAGTTTCGAGGGTTTTCAAAAGACAAAGGAACCCAGTGACCCGGTCATAGTAACTAACCTCCCTCCATAGTGTAAGAACATTCTCTTTATACTCAATTTTCCATTATAGTACAGGTGCTAAAACCCCCCACTTATCACAGACATCATATAAGTTATTTGGATCCACGCTGTAACAACAGCCAAGGGTGTAAATTTTCAATATATCCATGCATAGAAGTTATTGATAAATTCTCTGGGAGAATTAGCTTAAACCCTTATCTAGGAGGAGGTATTGATACTTATTTTGGCAATAATGTTTCACAAAAGATCTATCAGAGGTTATTGAATATGAAAATAATATGCATTGGTGTGAGCTAGAAAAGAACATATGTATTAGTTCAATTATCTAGCATGGTTCAAGTGGCATACGAGTTATTGGTTTATTCTGAAATCTATCAAATAGAAGTCCACACAGATTGCAATCACTATATACTTAGATTACTGAAACAGCCAGATGTTAATTTAGTTGATCAAACTAAGTTTCATTTAGCAGTATCCAACACTTTAGCTTAGATTATTGTTTTTCAAACTGCCGATGAACGGCAACATCGGCAACAACAATAGCAGCAACAACAACAGCAACAACAACAACAACAGTAACAGCAACAGCAACAACAACAGCAACAACAATGAACAGATCACATCATATCCCCTCCCACTCCACCCACCAAAAAAAATCTGCCTGATTTGATATTAGTCCAAAGTATAAATTCAAGAATCATGTACCTTAGATATGAGCATAAATTCAAGAATCGTTCATTTATGAAATTTTAAGAACCAAATATTTTTCAGTAGCTAACGAAAGAGGTTTTTGAAAAACTTACTTTTTGATAACTGGGGTTCTGACGAAGATCCTTCTTTCCAAATACTCAGTAGTGGCAGGGATCAGTTTCGGCTGTCCGCCTCACTAGTAGAGCTGCAAGAAACCTTACAAAGATATCAATTTGAAGCCAAGAAACAAGTCAAAATAAGAATTAAGCTCAAAATAAAAATTCAACCATTTCACCTACACAATTCAAACTGTACAAGTATTGGAACTTAAAAATGAGAATTAAGCTCAAAACTAAACCATATAAACACACACACCAACACGCACATAGGTACAACTACTCTGGATTGCATAATGAATCAGGAGTAGATACGCAAGAAGAATAACCAACAGATGAATACTATACAATTGTCAAATGTATCAAAATAAAAATTAAGAGTTTAATCAAAAGAAGTAGAACAAATACATATTACAATTAACAATATTAATATTCAACCATACAAAATAACAATTTTGATTGAAACATGAAACATAAGTAATAACATCACTGATGAGAGTCGGAGGCTTGTCCCTGATAGTAGGTCTGACGGGAAGAACGCCTCTGTGCACGAGCAGTGAATCTCGAATGCATCATAGTCAAATAATCCTCTGAAACTGGCTCGTAACTCTGGGTCTCTGTCTGCATTGCCCAAGCCTCCAGCTGCCTAGACCGGGCTCCCAAAATGACAGTTTCATCCTCCAACCCCTCAAAACAATCCTGCACCTCCTCCCATCTAACATCCTCTAAAGCCTGTCGACTCTGCTCTCGAGCAATCCTTAATCTCTCCTGCTCATCCAAATAGGCCTTCATCATAGCCCATTAATCCAAAGAACCTTGCGGGTTCTGGTTCTGCTCTCCACTTTGATCTCCCTGCCTTTCCTGACCATGCTCTTCGTCTTCCTCCTCATCAACCGGATCCATTTCATCATCCACCCCCGGCATACGCCAATGCCTGGCCTGCGTACCACTCGGAAAGATGGCCCCTACTTTGCAAGAGACCGTTCTTTTGGGAACACCATATTCAAACAATAAGGCCCTATTGTCTCCCGTCATAGGGTCCCTCACAAACTTATCATATTGCACAAGCCAATCCCGAGAATTAATGGATGTGCCCCCATCAATTTCATCGCCTCGGGCTTTAGGTTTCCCAAATACGCTTCCGCAAGCAACGTAATCATCCCCCCTATTGATATGTTTCCCTTTTTGCTAAGAGCAAATGCCTCACATCTACAAACAAAAATATCAACCCAGTCTGGGATCACTTGCACACTCCTCAACCCCATTCTCAAGAGGTTCACCATTGCAACATTAAGTTGGGCTAGCTCTCCATTTGCCAACCAAGACATCGATAATCCTCTGTAAAATAACTTCCAGGCCGGGTGAGATAGAGAGGAAGCCCGCAGATGCTTCTTATTACACGGTAATCCCGTGAGCTCATAAAAGAAAAAACATCACGCCCCATAAACTTCCAACCAGTTTCCCCTCGGCTGATCAACATCAAAGAATTCCCTCAACTCATCATAGGTCACTCTATATGCTCCATCATCCAAATTAAACCGAATTGAGTTTGCTTGTGACCCCTTACCTGCCTCCAACGTTGAAAGGAACTCTAAGGAGTATCTTAAATAGGTATCGGCCCTCTTCCCCAGGAAGTTACCTAACCCAGCCTGCATCATCAACTCCGTTACTACTGTGTCTAAACCTAAATCCCTCAAAACCGGCATATGAAGGAAAGTGGTGACTTGGAATTTTCTACCCTCCAAATTCCTCCATTTTTTCTTCTGACCAGAGGTCAATTGGGTTAAACCCATATACGGTAACGATGCATTAGGGGGAGTGTGATCATTAGGGACTACGGGTTGCGGGTTTTGTCTAACCCTCTTGTTGCTACTTCAACCCCCTTTAGCGTCTCTCTCCTTAGGAGGCATAATTATCACCACAAAATTCACAAAGTGCAACAATAAACACACCACCACAATCAAATTCTCCTTCCAATTCCCAACCGAACCACTACACTACAGTTTCAGCACAACCAACATATATATAAGACGGAGAGACACAAATTTTAGTAATAACATTGTCTTAGTAAATAGTAAGCATATAAGATCTAAACAAATACATTTTCATTGATATTAGTAGTTTCAATCTCGACCCCATCAACTCCCTCTCGCACCCACGATGCTTCTTCGTTAGCAACATTTTCATCCAGATCTTGTGAGCAAAATGGTATCAATTGTGAAATCGAATCTGAAACATGTTTATCATCATTTGAATATATGTCAAAACTATCTCTTGGTGTAATCCTCATCACAACTTTCCAATCACTTTCTATAGGATCTTTAACATACCAAACTTGCTCAGCTTGAGATGCTAATATGAATGGTTCATCACCAACTCGATTATCCTTATACAACTTGTGATTGAAGTTTAGAAGAGTAAATTTTTGCTCATCTTCCATCTTGCCTGTCCGGTTATCAACCCAATCACATTTAAACAATACAAATCTTATTGAGTTGCTATAACGAATTTCAAGGGTCTCAATCAACTCCCCATAGAAGTTAACATCCCCTACAATGGGATTATTATCCTTTCGGCTTGCATAACTTGTCACGCTTGCATTTAGCATGACTCCACTATTTTGGGTTTTCCTCCGTCTATCGACATCCTTACTCGAAATCGAAAACCATTTATTATGTAAAATTTATACCGCCTCGCATCCATATGAGGACCCTATACAAGACTTTTAATTCTTTCGGGCACTACATCTTTCGTCGTGCATACCTTTTATAAAAAACAAAATTTAATAAGAAAATATTTAAAATAATAAATTGAAAGTTTCATTTGAAAGTGGTTTCATACTTACATAATCCTTAAACCAGCTAACAAACTTATCATTATGTTCTTTCTCTATAAGATGTCGTTGATTAGGAGGTAGTGTCTCCCTCAAATGTGCACGATGTATTATGAGCATATTGGAAATATGAATTAAGTATTAATTTAAAACTAGTGTAACACCCGTGCGTGAAACGTACGGCCATAACACTTTGACAAAAACAGAGCCATAAATAAATTAGTCAATATAAATATAAGGATAAATATTAAATTGACTCCTTAATAATTTCAATATTATCATTTGTAGATTACAAGGCAAGAAGCAATTGTAACTGGAAAGAAGCAACTTCATGCAACTGTAACTTAAAAAAAATATTGAAATATCTAATGTTAAGTACAAATGTAGAAGAAAGTTCAATGAAGTCAAGAAACCCTAAACATAAACTTATGACCTACCAGAAACAAAAACCAGTTCACCCTTGCTGGAGCTTTATGCCAGAAAATATACTGTCAAGCAAGAACCAACTGCTGCCAGTGTTAAAGGAGAATTAACAGTGCTCTGAAAAGATGATGAAACCAATATAAGTTTGAGATGTAATACAAGGATGTAGACAGAATATTCAATTTTTTTTTTTTTGCAGAAATGGTGTAAATGAACATTCAAAAAATGAAGTTGCACGAACGCTTCCACATATGCATACAAACTTAATATTTAAACATAAGTAATTTTAATAACTATGAGAAGTTGAGAACCGTTGTGCAATTCCAAAAAAAAATGTGATAGAAAAACAACTATTTAAAGAGAAGGAAATAGGATCAGTTTAGACGCAATGACAATCTAATACATGTGACCTACGGTTCGACTTGACTATGTAATGTGCAGCGGAAGGGGGGGGGGGAATTTGCAGGAGTATCACATCTTCAACTTAAATATAAATATCTAACGTAGAGTTAAACAAAGGATGTGCAACCTGGAAAATAAATGTGACTGTAACAATGCGCATTGACCATTTCACAAATTGAGCTAGAGCTCTTTGGCAACTATTTCATAGTTCATGATATATTTTTGGAAATCTAAAAGCTTGAAAGTGAATAATAAAAATATTTTTGAATTTTTGCTACTAAAATTCATCCTTTTCAAATTGGCCCTTAAGAGGTATATGATTCTCAATTGAAGACTAAAGTCTAAGAAAAAAAGTAGGAGACTGTAGCGTTATATCTATTATACAGGATCCTATAGTACCACACATATTCATGCATAAGATAATTGATAAACATTACAAAATTTTATTTTGAGCTACATATACAGTTTTAAAAAATAAATAATTCATGCAACCTATATATCAATGAAAAGCAACAGTGGTTGCATCAATTTTGTAAAAGGATTTGTTGGTAGTGAAGTGAAGATTATGTTGTGATAATTATTAGGAATATAATATAATATCATTATATTATATTATATTATATTCAAAGTATATATTGTTAATAAATAGATTAGGAAACACAATTTTTGTATTAGATTAGAAATCTTCTCCTTATAGAAATTAGAAACTTTCTCCTTCTAGGAGATTAATCATTGTAATCCTATAAATATGTATCTCTAGCATCATAATCAATTGAGTCATTCAATTCAATTCCTCTCTTTCTTGTTTTGATTGACTTCGTCTCTCTCCCTTTATTCTAATATGGTATCAGAGCATTAAGATCCATAGAAGAACTTCTCCGCCACCCTGCTTTCGCCACCAAAAAAAAAAAAAAAATCAAAAACCCAAATTTCTTTTCTTGTTATTTATTCTTGAAATTGCCATTGGATTTGCCTGCTTTGACCACATTGTTCTTCAACCATGTCTTATTTTGAGCTTTATGGGAATTATGGTGCCGTCAATTTCTTCTCCAAATTAAAGAATTTGAAGAATCTTGCTCTATTTAATTGCAATATCAATGGCTTGGAAGTTTTCTACATAAATTCAACCCTCGGCTCAAAAACCCCCCTTTTGACCGAAACCCAATTTTCTTTATACAATTTCCTCGGCTCAAAAACCCTTTTGATCAAAACCCAAATTTTTTTGTTATACAACCCCTCCTTCTCCGTCTTCTTCTTTTTTTTCTTAAACTTTTGACACTTCTTCTTCCATGGTCGACCACTAAACCCTTTCTTCTCTCATGGTCGAACCACTAAACCCCTATTCCTTTACTTTTCTTTTTTTTCTTCTTGATCCTAATTTTCTAAAAGTACTTATCTCTTTGGCCACTTCAAAAATTTTCTTATTCTTAATTTTTTTTTTATCTCAATGTAACGTTGAGTATTATTTCTCCCCCTCATAATTTTTTTATCTCAATTTAACATTGAGTATTATTTCTCCCCTTCGTAAGCCCGAACCTTTTCTCGGCCATCATACGTAAGCCCGAATCTTTTCTCGGCCATCATACGTAAGCCCGAACCTTTTCTCGGCCGTCATATGTAAGCCCGAATCTTTTCTCGGCCATCATACGTAAGCCCGAACCTTTACTCGGCAATCATACGTAAGCCCGAACCTTTTCTCGGCCGTCATATATAAGCCCGAATCTTTTCTCGGCAGTCATACGTAAGCCCGAACTTATCACCACAACCCCATTGTCTCCGAAACTGTCATGCACCAACCTATCACCACCTCGGACGCGAGGAACGACACCACATCCGACGACACACATATCCGGGAAAACATCTTCAACTCATCATCAAACCCGGTTCATCTCATCACTCTCCAAGATTGGACTTATCCAAAGATCGTTCATCTTGCGGGGGCATATTAGGAATATAATATAATATCATTATATTATATTCAAAGTATATATTGTTATATATTAGATTAGGAAACACAATTTGTGTATTAGATTAGGAAACACAATCTTTGTATTAGATTAGAAACCTTCTCCTTCTAGGAGATTAATCATTGTAATCCTATAAATATGTATCTCTATTTCCAGCAGGCTTGCAGACCACGTTCTCTTGCTTTCCTTACGTGACAAAGTGAAAGGAGCCACTCCAAGCCAAAAGCAATAGCAAAAACCTACCCATGCTACAACAATTACTAACTTAATACTTTTTCCGTCCCAAAATGAAAGTTCCATTTGCCATTTTTGTTTGTCCAAAAAAAAGACTCGTTTTCAAATTTGATAATTTAAAACTCATTGAACTTCTATAATTGCCAATCAAGGAAGAAGAGGGAGAGAAATACAGTAGTGTCCAATGAGTTAGGAGAGTAATGAAGTAATAACTAAACTTCATTAAATATAGTGATGCAAATGAAAATAAGTTGCTAAAATGTTTGAATAGTGATCAAATGGGACTATCATTACGGGACGGAGGGAGCATATTAATTTCGCCTACCTTACAGCAGCATTGAGACCATATACAACCACGTATGCAGCTACTTGTGTATTTGTGCTGAGAAAAATACAGTAAAAGTACAAATTAAAAGATACTCCCTCTGTCCCACCCAAGTGTGTACCAAGATTTTGGGCACGCAAACTAAGAAATACTATTAAGATAATGAAAATGTGTGGTAGGATATGAAGAGAGAGAATGAGTGGAGTTAATAGTAGGTTGGTTGAATAAATTTTATGATGGAGAATGAGTGGAGTTAATGAGTGGGTGGGGCATGGAGAATATAAAATATTAAAATCTTTTCCATTTTTGGTAGTTCACACTCGACTGGGACGGACCAAAAGGGAAATAAGTGTACACTCGGCTGGGACGGAGGGAGTATAGATGTAATAAACTGTGTAAATAAATTAACTTACCACATTGCAAACAATGGAGTTGTTATTTTTGAGTTGGGCAATAGTCCTGCCAAAAGCACCAACACCTCGTTCGCCAAGTACTCTAAACTGGCAAACATATGTTCCAAAACAAAAAAATCAAAGGTGCCAATTTTTTGAGAAACATATTCAAAGTTAATGAATAATCGGGGCCTTTCGAAATACTGAGCAATTGTACTTTGCTCAAACTCTGGCTTTAACCAATTGATTCAATCTAAAAACATATAGTGCTAATTTTACCCATATATCTTAGCAAAGGTCAAAGATTAATATTCATCAGAAGATGATGAAACCAACAAAATAACAGGAATCTAGGAATCTGAAAGAACAAACCTGCTAATTAGCTGATCAAGTCTTCATTTTAACAGCTTGAGGACTGAAGTAATTTCGGACAATAATCCTGGCATGTCGCTTCCTATTAGTTCGATGGCAGTGTTGTCCATAGAAGATTTCACCCCAACGGATCGTCTCATTGATGAGCTAGAATCTGTGCCAAGAACCTGTACATTATCAACCAAAGAGTCTGTTGGTTTTGTACATAAGAACCTAAAAGTAACTGATAACGTTATTCAACCAGATCTTTCTTTTTCCTATCTGAAAGAGGCTAAATTAGTTCAATTACATTACCTTTTTCCTGCTAAAGGAAATTTATTGTTGCAAAATACTTTAATCTCACCCTAGAGTTATATGCCTAATATATCATGTTAAAGTTATGCAAATGAAAAGAAACATCGGCCATGGCTCACCTTCTCAATATAGCTTAGAACCTCTTCATCAGTGATTTTGTTCCCTCCTTGATCAGTGACATTGAAGACAGTAAAAAAGGTTAAAAGCAACAATTTTATTCTTCAAATCCAAGATTATATATATATATATATATATATATATATATATATACACACACAAGACAGAAAAACAACAATGTTGTTGAGAATTAGAGAAAAATGCGAGAAATATAGTTACCATCCATGAACCACCCTCCATCAGAAGAAATGTAAGATTTCTTAATAGTGAGATTAAGATCAGTAAGAACTTGTACAACTTCCAAAAGTATCCCCTGCTTGTTGGCACTGCAACCTGTATAATAGTAGCCAAAGTTATCAAAATCCCGTAAAGCAAAAATAAACCAAAAAAATTACAGAAAAAACAATAAATTATGCACAAACACAAAGAAGGGAGCTAAAAACATGACATACCTGTATGATAGTGGCATTTTTTACAAGATTCATTCTCAATCCCAACTCTGACAGATAAAATGAATGACAAATTAGTTTAAATTTCAAATAAAGAGTGATAGGGGGCGTAACGGGGATGGAGATATATACCGTGACAGTGAAAAAATCGGCTTCATTTACCAGATTCCAAGTGTCGATTGTTGGCAATTTGCCCTAATCGTCTCATCTGCAAACTCTCTTCCACCGATAAACACCTATTGCTAGCAAGTGCAGAAATAACACTGATTTGTTGCCGAAAAAAGAGGGGGCGCCTGGAGAGAGAACATAGAGATCGAGAAGAAGAGCGGTAGTTATAGACTGAGAAAGTCAGAGGGAGCGTGAGCGAAGAGAAATCGATGGATATCTGAAGTAGTCGCCGGAAAATATGGCCGAAAAGATAAAGGCTAAGATGAAGGTTCTGGTGGGACGGTCGATCGGCCGGAGAGAGAGAGAGAGAGAGAGCGATTGAGAGAGAATGAAATTGGGGAAGTGGAAGAGATACCGTCAAAAATTTTGGAAATAAATATTTTCGGTTGCAATAAAGTGGTATTTTTTATTTATTAAAGGGGTAGGGGGTGTGTTTAATAAATGATATTAGGGGAGAATGAATCTGATTTTTTAGTCTAGGTGCTAGTTTGAGCGGGAAAAGAGTGGGTGTGCTGAAGTGCTTTGCACTTCAGCTTTTATATAGTTATAGATTAACCCAATTTTAATTAACGAGTGAGACTTGAAAACCCTCCTCTACCCTTCCCAAAAAATCTTCTTGGACCATGGGCAATAAGATAGTTGAGAGGGGGGTTGAGAGGAGATTCAACTAGTTGAGAGGGGCAATAAGGGGTTGAGAGGGGGTAGTTGAAGGGGTGGAGTTGAAACTTTCCAACCCGATTGAAAGAAAAAATGGGGGACCCGCCTTGCCACTTGTCAAGACCTAATTGGTCCTCACAAATTTTGTTTTTAAATATCTCACCCAATTATTTGAGCTGCATTATCAGGTAGTAAATTAATTTTTTATTTTTTTCGCCAAAATTCTTATTTTATTTTTCTCTATAATTTGACATAAATTTCATTTGATTTGGACACTGAAAAAAACCCATATTTTCTCAGTTATTTTAAAATTTCAACATATTTTTAATGAAATGGAGTCCAATAATAACAAAAAAAACCCTCGTATTTATTTAATTGTAATTAAAAAAATTAATTAAATGTAAATATGTTTTTAATTATAGATGATAATATTTTTTATTAATAATAAATTATTATTATTTTTATTATTTTTTTAATTATAAAATTAAACATTGTAAATAAAATAAAAAGTGGTGGGATATAGAATGATGAGTTGGGAGGAGTTGAATTTTAAACTAAACTAGCTTATTGTGGGGGGTGTATTTGAGAAAGTAATTGAATAATTAAGTGGATGGAGAGGGAAGATGAGGTGTCGTGATATTAGGATAGTTGAATGTTTTTTGGTAGTTTTATTATTGGTCATGGTCTTAGATTTGTAAACCCTCAAATTTCTTCCCAAATCTGATTTTCTCCAAATTGGATACCAACGACAACATGATACTCTTCTTCCAAAATCAAACCCAAAATTGATTTCCAAAATCAAACCCAGACTTGAAACCCCAAATTGATTCCAGTCGAACCAAGAGATGAAGAGGTTGGAGAATTTGGGTTAGGACTTGAATGAATGCCATTTGACTTTTTAAACCCCAATTGAGTTGTGCTTCGGAGGGACTGCAGGTGGAGGAAGAGGGAAGGGGGAGCCGAGGTTGGGGCGGAAGAGAGAGGCGACAATGAGATTAAGAGAAAGGGAAAGAAACAGTGACATTGATGGCGGTAGTTGTGGTGGGTTGAAGTTTGTGCTTGGAAGACGGAGAAGAAGTTGAAATGGGGAGTTTACTTAACGGATGTTAGTGTTATGATAGTGTATTTAACATTGTTTGGCTTGTGTGTTAAATTTTTAACTTCGTTTGGGTCAAATTGCATTATATGTAACCAATGGATATTAGTACATACTAACCTCCGGAACTTTGACCAAGCATTAATGTCAAATTAATCATTCTAATGAAATTTTAAAAATTGTTATTGATAAATCACTTAATAATTTATCAATAACAATTTTTAAATTTTCAATATGACGATTAAATTGACATTTTTGTTTAGTCAAAGTTCACTAGTATTGTTTTATGAGACGGGAGGAGTATGATTTTTTAGTAAGTTCTTGGTACATTGCATAAATTGTAATCTAAGTAATAATATGTTCCATATTTAGGTCATACGCCTGTTGACCAAATCCGATATATATTCGAGCTAAGGACCCTAAGGCCCACTTTCCAAACCAATATCCCATTTTAACCCATATGAGATTAAAATTCCAAATAAACCCAAAGGCCCATTACTCTCAAACGGCGTTAATAGATGGAGCGGTGTTAATTGGCTAAAATCTCGTCGTCTCCGTGATTTCTGGTACTATAATCGTAATCCAAACCTCAATTCCGGCCAAAATCAAACACAAATCCACGCGAGGGAGGTAATCGGCGAAGAGATTGAAGATCGCCTCTGATAACATCCGACCTAGAATTTCGTTATTCCGATTTTGTAAGGTAAGTTTTAATTTTTTTAATTTTTTTTTAATTGGAATTCGTTTTTGAAAGTTTTCATCAATTCATATAAGATGTTGTTGACAGTGTTCATCAATTCATAGCAATTGTTGTGTGAAAAAATTTGTTTCGAGACACTTGATTAGTCCGATAGCAAATGGTATCGGACCTTTCAACGGCATTTTGATTTTGTTTGTTGATGTCTTATGTGATCTGTAACAGGTCTTATATCAGTTGCTATAGGATCTGATCTAGTGTTTATATGATTCTGAGTTTACATGCTTCATTTTGTTTTAGATTATTTATGTCGCAGAGGACCTGTTCCAGGTCCTATACTATTTGCTATAGGAGATGTTATAGTGTGCATTTCATTGTTTGATTAGAAGATAATTTGATTCAGTTTGATTGTTTGATTATGTGGTATATGCCTTGTAATAAGTCCTATACCCCTTAATAAAGGATCTGTTGAAGTGTTCATACGATTTTGAGACAAATTTCTTAATTATATTTTTTATTATTAATGTGACAGAGGACCTGTTAAAAGTCCTATAGCATTTGCTAAATGACCTGCTCTATTTTGCTTTTTGATTTGGATTTGAATTGATTTATATTGCATATGACCTGTTATAGTGTGCATTTGTATAGAGGAGATGATTTATGTTGCAGATGATTTCTTTACTTATTCAATCAACTTACTCGAGAAAAAGATTAAGTTTCATGTTGCATTTGTTTGGAGATGATTTATGTTGCTTATGACCTGTTATAGTGTTCATATTATTTTGAGGGACGAATAGAGGAGATGATTTATGTTGCAGATGATTTATGTTGCTATAAGACCTGGATAAGTATTGATCCAGTAACAATTGTTCCAGGTCCTATATCCTTTGTTATATGACCTGTTATAGTATGCATTTTGTTTGTCTAATGTTTAAGTTGCATATGACCTGTTCTAGGTCCTATATCCTTTGTTATAAGACCTGTTCCAGGTACTATATTCTTTGTTATAGGACCTATTATATGTTGCATATGACCTGTTCCAGGTCCTATATCCTTTGTTATAGGACCTGTTATAGTGTCCTATACATCTTGCTATAGGACCTGCTCTATTTTGTTTTTTGATTTGGATGTGCTATGATACAGTAACATTTGATATATAAAATGATTTATATCATTATATATGAATTGTCCTTATTTGTGGCTTATGTTTTATTTTTTGTTTTTGTATGAAAAGGTGGAAAACTACGATGTCTGCAAATAAGAGAATGACCCGTATGAATACAGGAAAAACAAGTGAAGATGAAACAGTTAAATCAGCAGATGTTACATTCTCTAAAGATAGGAGAATTGTACGTTACTCACCAAAGAAAATGATAGAATCAAAAAAAACAAAAGCAAAAGGAACAACTAAAAGTGCAAAGGGACTCACCTGGATCCCTTGTTTCAGATCTAACCTCCATTCTATATCATCTATCTTGACAGAGGTTGATTTAAGGGAATCTCATTTAAACAGGTTGAAGATATCACCTTTCTTCAACCTATTCAATTCTATAAACTCAAACAAAGATGTTAACTTGAGGAAGATGGACTCAACAATAGAAGATTTGATCAAATGCTACAAGCCAAAGGAAAGGAAATTTTTGCTGGGCAAAGTTTTGGTTGGGTTGAGTGCAAGTGATGTAACATCTATATTTGGTGTTGTTTCTGGAAGTGAATTGATAGATATGAAGAAAAAAAGGGATAGGCACTCACTTGGGATAGTTGAGAGGCTATTCCCAAACTGTAAAGCAAATGAAATAACCATGAAAAAAGTGAAGGAAAACTTGAGAAGGCTGGTCAGTAGTGAAAGAGAAGTTGATATAGGAGACGTTGTGAGATTGCTGAATCTCATAGCATTGGGGTCTGTTTTCTTTGCTTCAAAGGGTGAGGTAATGTCTCCGGGGTTTCTATATTATGTGGATGATTTGGAAAGAATGAAGAGCTATGATTGGTCAAGCGCGATTGTAGATAACTTGCTTCAGTCTTTAGATGAGAAATATAAATCACCGATCCTCGTTGTTGGATGTGTATCAATCTTACCGGTAATAACATTTTAAATTTATATCTCTAATTTTATTTTAGTTACTATTATTTACTATAAGTTAGGTCCTATATGACTGATCATATTTCTCTTTATTTTGTAAATGTAGTATTGGTTTAACGAGCACACAAAGGTGATGAATGCAACAAGAAACTTGCTTCCAAGGTGTATGAAGTGGGAAGTATCAAAGAAAATTGCCAATTTCAAGGATTTTATCAAAAACTTGAGAAGTGATCAGGTATAAAACACGTTGACGATGTTATATAGTAAATTGTTTAGTATTATCATATCCTATACAGTTGCTATAGGACAATTCATATTGTTTGATATCGGTTGATATAGGACCTGCTCTATTTTGCATTGAATGATCCTATATCGACTGATATAGGACCATTCAATGTCTTATAAAATTGGTATATGATTTTTTTGAGGTCCTATATCACTTGATATATGACCATGCAATGGTCCTTTTAGCTGCGAATATGAGTTTGTTAAGTCCTATACCAGTTGATATAGGACCCTTCATAGTGTTGTCATGTCCTATACCAGTTCCTATACCATTTGCTATAGGACCATTGAATTGTTTATATTATGTTCTCAGGTCCTATAGCATTTGCTATATGACCATTCAATGGTGTTATAGCAAATGTATGGGGTGTTAGTAATTCTTATAATACATGTATTCATTTCTTATAGGTTCAAGTTGAAGAGCTAGCATTGACAGATGAAGAGAAGTTGTTGTTGATGGAGAAACCAAATGAGGATGGAAAAGATAATGATTTTGAAATGTCTGTGGAAAATCCTGGTACTGGAAAAAGGATTGGGGGAGGGGATGAAGGAGGAGGTACGAATCTTCAAGATTTAATGGATAATTTTGAATTAATGTTGGGGACCAATCTGACACCTACTGATAAAGGTCAGGGGAGTGGGACAAATGAATTGATTGAGTTGAGGAGTGAAAATGAAAGTTTGAAGCTGGAAAAAGCTAAGTTGCTGGAAAAGATTAAGGAGTTTGAACTGAAAACAAACAACGCGATTGAAGAGGGACATGTTTTTTTGGCTGCTGAGGTTGAGATGAGGAGAACTTTTGACGACGCGCTTAAAGTAAAGGACAGAGAGATTGAGAAACTTAAAAGTTTGCTAGAGGAGAAAGACAGAGAAATAAAAATTTTGGAGGAAAAATTGGCTGAAAAAGACAAGGACAGTTTGCAAAAAAAACCAAAAGGCGATGAAGAAAAGGGAATGGACATTGTGGTTGTGAGTGATCAGGACAAGAAAATTGATACTATTGGATCAATGGAAAGAAGAGTAAAGGAGAGAGGGGATAAGAGGAAGAGGAAGGTGGATCCTGATTACACGTATGACGGAAAGAAGAAAAGGCCACAGGTTTCAAACATAGAGGGAAAGAAGAAAAAAGAAAAAGAAGAATTGGTTGGGAGTAAAAGTGTTTTAGATGTTGATGAATTGGAAGACAGAAATGTTTTCTTACCAACATTTAATGAGAACTTTAGTCTCACAACCAAGTCAATGGATGATGAAACAAAGAGAAAATTTGCAGATTTATGCAGAAGACTCGCACGTCCGTAAGTACCACTTTTATCAAATATTGTTTTCATTTATTAAAAATTTTGATGATAATAGAAATGTATTTTTTTTGTGTGTTTCCAGTGATAGTGTATGGTACATTTCGGGATTGCATGTGGCGATGTGGCAACTGTGGGAATTGGCTCATGATATGATGACCGAAGCTGCGGTACAAACATTTTTTATCCCTGAACTATTTTGCATGAATGCTCTAATTTTGCTTTTTGATTTGGATGTGCCTTGTTTGCTTTTTGCTTATAAAATTTGCTATAGGACCTGTTCTACTGTTAATATGCTTCTGAGTTAACATGCTTCATTTTGTTTGCAATTATTTATGTGACATAGGACCTGTTCCAGGTCCTATAACATATGCTATAGGACCTGTTATAGTGTGCATTTGATTTGGAGATGATTTGATTTAGTTTGATTGATTGATGATGTGGTATATGACTTGTAATAGGTCCTATAACATTTGCTATAAGACCTGCTCTTTTTTACTTTTTTAACCTCATGTGTAGGAATCCAAAAAGGAAAACAATCTCAGAAGAGCTAGTTAGCTCCCTTAAAGGATTTACTTTTCCTCTCTTTGCCCAAACTAGCCACTTCTTGTAGATGGGGAAATTTCGCAATCAGCATTCCCCCCCCCCTTCTATAATTTGTGAATGAGTTTAGATAGGAAACTTGTTGGATTAGTTTAGAATTATGGTCCTTTGGTGCACTTTGACTGTTTCTTTGCTTCTCTACTTCCTCTGTAATTTGTACATAGCTTTTGCTCCATGTTGGCGCGTTGCTTGAATTTATAAAAAGAACTTGGTAGTTGTTGCAAGCATGCAATTTTGCAGGTAAAGGATCACTTTAGGGGAATCATGTTGAGATTATGAGTGGAGTGACTGATAAACATTGTGTACAGGAAGTTCAATTGGTATGTCGTGGTGTAGCCAATGAAAGGGTTATAGATTTATCTATTTGTATTAAGTTGTCAACATAATAATTGTATCCATATGCCTTGTATTTCATACATTCTGACTTGGTTTCATAAACATCTCCCGTATAGTACATATTTTAGATATGAATCTACAAATTTATAAGGGATATGGACCATGATTATGTGAGGTTGTTACAAAAGTCTGATGTAGGTATGAAATCATTGTTATAGGTTTTACAGAAATGATATGTTGTGCATTTGATACCTAATTCAAACTTTTGTTTGCAATTATTTATGTGACATAGGACCTGTTTCAGGTCCTATAACATATGCTATAGGACCTGTTATAGTGTGCAATTATTTATGTGACATAAGACCTGTTCCAGGTCTTATAACCTTTGCTATAAGACCTGCTCTTTTTTGCTTTTTTATTTGGATGTGCATTAATATAGGTCCTATAACCTTTGCTATAAGACCTGAACAAGTATTGATCCAGTAACAATTGTTGTATTATTAATGGAATTTTAGGTGATGGATGCTTACCTAAACATTTTGAGGGACAAATACAAGAAACTCCCCCCTCCATCTGGTGGACGACAAAGGTCAAAAGTTAATTTTGTCTCATGTTTTGCTACCGTAAGTCTTATTTATTGATTTAAAAGATACTTACGCCTCACATTTTTTTTTATTAAAGTTAATTATCATCTTTATGCTTACATTTAAAATTTATTTGTTTCAAGCAATGGTTGAAGGACAAGAACTCAGATGAAATACAGAGAGGAATGAACGAGGTCATCAAACAATTTGCGGATGATGAAACAATTTATATATTGTTTCCAATTCACTCTTCAAGGAATGATCGTGGTGTCAGGTGTAACGATCATTGGACATTGCTAGTGCTTGACACCGAAAATGGGGAGTACAAATTTTACAACTCCATGAAGAGGATAAAAGGAAAAGACTACTATGCAACACACGGAAAACTAATGGTAATATTTTATATATGAGCTGTAATATGTTGGGTATATTATTACAAGGACATATAGCAACTGCTATAGGACCTTTAAAATGCTTTATAACTTTGTATATGACGGTGCCAGGTCCTATACCAACTGCTATAGGACCATTCAAAATTCTATTTTTAAATTTTTTGAATTCTGATAACCTGTTGTTTGATTTCACGTATAATAATTGATTGCTTTTTTCTATTTCAGTTTGATCATGTCAGGGCATTGTACAAACGAATAGAGGAGACTCAAAAGGACGTGGATACTTTCATAGATTTGAAACGCGGAGACATTCCACAACAGCGAGATGATAGTTTGGATTGTGGAATAATCGTCCTGATGGAAGCAGAGGAGATGTTTGATAAAGGAGTTATTAGCAAGACATATGAAGACGATGCTGTCTCGAAGTATAGGGTGAAAATGATACATGACATTTTAGCAAGTCCACATTGTCCTCATCATTAGTAAATTAAACATCTTATTTTCTTTTTGGATGGAATGATAAAAATTGGTGGTTGTTGAACAGTTTACTTTTATATTTGATATATGTTGGATAAATATATTCCAAATATTTTTAAGGTCTCATAGTGCGTTTTTGCTTATAAAATTTTCTATAATACCTGTTATACTGATAATATGCTTCTTTATTAATTCTTTATTGAGCTCTGGTGCAATGGCGGTCGCCCATGATGGGTGTGGGCGGTCGCCCATCACGACAGCAACTTCTTTCTTCAGAAAACATCACACCTGGGCGGTCGCCCATCTTAACATGTGCGGTTGCCCACTCCAACAGAGGTTTCAAGGCTTGGTAATCTCTATCTTGGGAGGTCCTATACCAATTGCTATAGGACCAATTAAAGGGCTAATAGCTATGTATATGATGTTGGCAGGTCCTATAGCAATTGCTATAGGACCTATAGCAATTGCTATAGGACCAAATATAGTGCTTATATAGTTTTGTATGATCTTGGTATGTCCTATAACATTTGGTATAGGACCTTTCAAAGGCATTATTGCTTGGTATATGATGTTGGGAGGTCCTATAACAATTGGTATAAGACCAATTAAATGGCTAATAGCTATGTATATGATGTTGGCAGGTCTTATAGCAATTGCTATAGGACCAAATATAGTGCTTATATAGTTTTGTATGATCTTGGCATGTCCTATAACATTTGGTATAGGACCAATTAGAGGCCTGTTACGTAGGTAGAAAACAAAAACAATTAAAAACAAAAATTTTATGATATCGAATAAATCAATTAACCAAAATTCTGAAATTAAAATGATTGTATAACATTGTAATGAACACGTGTGTAATGTCAAATAGGACGTTTAAAGAATTAAATTAATAATTATTTTACTAAGAAAACAATGACTCAACTAAAAGTAATTTGCAATGGCTCCTTGCATGATCTTTTATTATGATAACCTTCTTTTCCGCATCGACGACATTTCATCTTCCTCTTTGTACCTTCTCCTCTAGAAATGTAGCGATTTTTCCTTGGCCTACCGGGGGGGCGTTTTGTTTCAGGAGGAAGAACCACGGATTCCCCATCAACTACAGGAGGACATAATGTAGAAATAGCTGGAATTGACAGAGCATAAGATTCCCTGTAATTCCTTACCTTGAAATAATCTTGAATGAAAGAAGAAGAATTGTTCTTAAACCAGCTGAAGACGGATATGGAATGAACACACGGAAATCCATTCTGCTGCCACAACCCACATGAACATGTGTATTCCTGTATGTTGACAACCATAGAAGGATCTGAATGAACTTCAAATACATATTCATCGCAAGCATGAATTATCCATGACCTTCCTTTGTCTGCACATTCCAAGTATACCTTCTGGATGGATGGACACAACACATTTGCCCATGAATTTGATTCTTGTTTACGTCTGCACATTCTTGACATAATCTTCAAACGTATACTGTCAATCAACTCTACAACAGGGAGAGATTTATACTCCTTTATCATAGCATTAAATGACTCAGCCGCATTTGAGTACAATTCTCCATAACGATTACCTCCAAAATAAGCAGCTGCATAGTTTTCTTTCGGAAGATTGTTGAAAAACTCAGACACCTTCGTACCTCCCTCATTTATGATTTCGTCCAGAAGAATCTGAAAGTGCTTGGGTGTTGGAGCTTTTGAAAGCTTAGAAAATTTGTGAAGAATATTGGACCGCACCTCCTTCGATAACCCACCAAGTTTATTTCGAAGGTTGTTTTTTAAATGGAACATGCAGAATGAATGGTGTGAAAACGGCATAACCTCATGAACCGAAGTAATGATACCCTGATGACGATCCGAAACAAATGTCACTCCTCGCTCAGTTATGTAAGGACGGAGATTTTAGAGAAACCACGTCAAATTTTCAGTATCCTCCGATCCAACCACAGCAAAAGCAACATGGAATAGGCCTACAACCAAAACAATTCATAAAAAATTAATTTGACATCATAAAATATGAATAAAAATAAAAACCAATATACAAAATGTTAAAACATAAATAAGTTGTCTCATATCACATGGTCTAAGACATTTGATTTGACATATAGCAAGTGATAAAGGACCTGGAAACATCATAAACAAATCTATAAAGACATTTGAATTGTCCTATATCAAATAATATAGGACCTGCCAACGTAATATACAAAACTATAAGACCTTTGAATGGTCTTATAGCAAGGGGTATAGGACCTGGCACTTCATATATAAAGCTATAAGATCTTTGAATGGTCTTATAGCAATTGGTATAGAACCTGTTAACTACATATATAAAGCTATCAGACCATTGAAGGATCCTATATCAATTAGTATAGGTACTCATATAATCATATACATATGTTATAAGACCTCTGAATGAACCTATATCAACTGGTACATATAAAAAAAAATTTAAAAGCATTAATAATAAAATTCTCATACCATTATCTCCATCTTTCGCTGTTGCTGCAAGTAGGGTACCCCGAAAAATTCCAGTCAAAAATGTTGCATCCAAAAATAACAAGGGACGACAAAACTTAAATCCCGCAAACATGCCCCAAATGCAAAAAGCAACGTCTGGAAACGAGAAGTCACGGGATCAGACTCAAACTTCACACAACCATCTCGATCCACCTCCCTAATTTTATCTGTATATGCTTTAAGCTTATTATACGCAAACTTTGCCTCACCAAAAATAATGTTTTTCGCCTTCTCAATCGCTCTCCAAACAACCTTGTAATGAACGGTGAGGCCATACTGCTTAGCAACGACTTTACAAGAGAAGCAGGACTAACATTTGGATCATCTCTAACCTTATCACGGATAACACTGGAAAGAACATCACATCCCATCCTTTGCCCAAAATCACAACTAATCGCATCCTTGCATATATGATCAGGGATATATTTCCTTATGTAGAAATATCCACTGCATTTTTCAATTGAGGCATGTATCTTCCATGGACAACCTTTTGATTCTTTGTATGAGCATACAGCCGTAATACGAGTAGGTTCATTTTTCACATAGTTGAAATCAAACCCCACTTCCGTTGCAAACTTACACAATGCATTCCTAAATTCACCAGAGCCACCTTCAAATATTTGGCCAATATTTTGTATTGCGTCTGCCCATTCCGCACTTCTCATTCTCTTTTCTTTGTGATAGAAGAATTTAACATTATCATCATTTCTACTACTACTGCCTTCGCATAATGTGGAAAATGATTTCTCGAAGGAATCACTGACATTACTAACACATATACTCAAATCATTCACATTTATTTCTAGTAGATCAATATTACTACGAGCAATCATAACACCCATACAGATGAAATCTTGCTCACTAGACAACATGCACGACCTTTTCTCACCTAACAGATATGACATCGAGATTGTCTCCTTTTTCAAACTGTTCCATCTGTTGCAACTAAATTCAACAATAGATTCATAAGAATCAAATTGATCAAACCTAGTAACAACCGAAAATCTTCCATAATTCAACATCAACATCACATTAGACTCCATTGAAGGTAAAGTTGTTTTATCTGTAAATAAATTCAATCAAAAAATTCATCAAAGACTCAACATTTTGAAGAAAAAAATAATGAAAATTAATACAAAATATTAACTGAATTCAATCAAGATCATAATTCGGATGTAATACCTTCTTTCCGGATTGATTGAATTGAATGAAAGGATTGCGATTTCAAAATTCTTCATAGGCGATCGGATCCTTAAGGAACGGAATGATTAATTGCATGGATTAAGCGATCGCAATCTTATTAGTTAACGGCGCCGTCAACTAATTCATCCGGTATATAGCATTTTGGGGTTTAAAGGGATTTTGATTTGGAATATAAAAGGGAGTTGTCTTTTTTAATTAGATTTGAGTTTTTTTGGGTTATGATTTGAGAAATGTGGGTAAAGAGGAATTTTTCCTATATATTCCGGTACAACTAATTGGTGTGAAGAAGTTTGTGGTTGGGCCCCACACTTTGTCTATTGAATTTTTTAGGTTAAATCTTCAACTAACGCAACACTGCAGATAATTTGACATAGCAGCTTAATTCCAAACGTCTCTCAAGAAAAGGAAAACCGGATGAGAAAAGATTGACAAATATTCCACAGAAATTGCTTATGATAAATTTCAAAATAATTTTTATTTTTTTAGGTTGTAACGAATAAGGGTTTAAAAAAAAAAATACATTTACTTTCTTTGGCCAAGAAAATAACCAAGATCCATATAACTCTACAAAACGCATAAATAATATGAAGAAATCCATAACCAAAAAATATAAATAAATTATCGTAAACAATAAACAACATAATTAACAAATAAAAAATCTAGATGGCAACTGATTAAGAGAAGACCTCATCACTAATTACAACTGAAAAGATCAAATTTCAAGAAATAGATCATAGTATGTGTGTAACATATACTATTGGTTTTTGAATTATCCAGTTTGTATGAAGTTTTTTTGTTTGGATGTTTGAATTATGCAGCAGACTTGTTAGAAACTTTTTATTTCGTGTAAAAATAGGTGAAACGTATCATGTTATTTCGTGTGAAAATTGGTGAAATGACAATGTTTATTTCGTGTAACATTTTATGAAATGCTTCTATCATATTTCGTGTTAAATCAGACGAAACATCACGCACTATTTCGTGTATAATAAGACGAAACAAAAAGTTCAATCCTTTCCCATATTTCGTGTATATTTACACGAAATAAACCCATTATTTCGTGTACGTTTACACGAAACACGCGTGTCCGGCTAAGGGTATTTTGGGCATTAACGTGCCTTGTACAATTCCATGCCTTGCAAATAGAATTAGCCATACCCCATTAAAATTTAACGAGTGAGACTTGAAAACCCTCCTCTACCCCTTCTCAAAAAATCTTCTTCTCCTTAGATTTGTAAACCCTCAAATTTCTTCCCAAATCCGATCTTCTCCAAATTGGATACCAAAGACAACATGATACTCTTCTTCCAAAATCAAACCCAAAATTGATTTCCAAAATCAAACGCCTAGGTGAGTTCCCGAAGTCAAAATCAAACCCAGACTTGAAACCCCAAATTGATTCCAGTCGAACCAAGAGATGAAGAGGTTGGAGAATTTGGGTTAGGACTTGAATGGATGCCATTTGACTTTTTAAACCCCAATTGAGTTGTGCTTCGGAGGGACTGCAGGTGGAGGAAGAGGGAAGGGGGAGCCGAGGTTGGGGCGGAAGAAAGAGGCGACAATGAGATTAAGAGAAATTTGGGAAAGAAACAGTGACATTGATGGCGGTAGTTGTAGTTGTGGTGGGTTGAAGGTTGTGCTTGGAAGACGGAGAAGAAGTTGAAATGGGTGAGTTTACTTAACGGATGTTAGTGTTATGATAGTGTATTTAACATTGTTTGGCTTGTGTGTTAAATTTTTAACTTCGTTTGGGTCAATTGCATTATATGTAACCAATGTATATTAGTACATATGATTTTTTTAGTAAGTTCGTGGTACATTGCATAAATTGTAATCTATATGTTCCATATTTAGGTCATACGCCCGTTGACCAAATGCGATATATATTCCGGTACCATTAATTGGTGTGAAGAACACTTTGTCTATTTTTAGGTTAAATCTTCAACGAACGCAACACCGCAGATAATTTTACATAGCAGCTTAATTCCAAACGTCTCTCAAGAAAAGGAAAACCGGAAGAGAAAAGATTGACAAATATTCCACAGAAACTGCTTATGATAAATTTCAAAAAAAATTTTATTTTTTTAAGCTGTAAAGAATAAGGGTTTTTAAAAAAAAATACATTTACTTTCTTTGGCCAAGAAAATAACCAAGATCCATATAACTCCACAAAACGCATAAACAATATGAAGAAATCCATAACCAAAAAACATAAATAAATTATCATAAACAATAAACAACATAACAAATAAACAATCTAGATGGCAACTGATTAAGAGAAGACCTCATCACTAATTACAACTGAAAAGATCAAATTTTGAATCAATATCCAAACGAACAACCCAATACTGTTTTTCAGGTATAGTCCAATCTCCAACCCTAAAATTGTTATGAGAAGTAGAGATATTCCAACCTTTGATCCTTAGGTTATTGAGAGATGCAAATCCATCCCAAGAAGTGAATCCAAAATTGGAACATCGGACTTCAAATCCATTAATGAAAATATTGAACGGAACAGCAGCTTCTATATAAACAGGTAAGAGAGAACCCGGAGAAACAAGGGACGACAAATATAATTCATCTCTATCGACCCATAACCGAATTACATGGTTACGAAAATGTCCAGGATAGCGATGACCTATTAATAGATTAGAACATGACGAATTATTGTTCGGATTTGGAGGTGCGAAAATCGTGATCTTGGTCAAAAGTTGCAGTATCTTGGAGTTGCTCATTCTGAGGGTATTAATATCTTGAATTTCTGAGGTGAAGTTGTAGCCTTTGTGGGAGAGTGATTTTGTGATAGGTTCCAAGTCAATATAGGCCGTGAAATCATAAAATTTTCTTGGAGGATAAATGAAGAGCAAATTGCTTGGCCAACCTTCTGGACGATCGTAATTGGAATATGGTTCATAATACCGTTGGAAGGTAGGCAGAATTTGGAGGCATAGAAGGAGGATAAATATCAACAACTTAGAAGCCATGAAATAGTTGTGAAGATTGATGAATATCAAGCTCAAACTCTACCCTATATATGTGTGTGTGTGTGTGTGTGTGTGTGTGTGTGTGTGTGTGTGTGAATCCAACAATTCCCAGAAAAATAAAATCCTAATCCTAGTCCATGAGGATATTAAGGAATCCTTATTCTAATTGGGCTCAAATTGTCTGATAGAAATTTGTTTCCCGGAAACCTTTTCCCATAAAAATAAGTTTCAGCTATTACAATATTACAACAGAAAATTTTGGAGGAAACCTGTTTCTCCATAAGTTATAAAAAATCCTATTTTTAAATATATCGACTTGGTGTTTTAAAGCCTAAACTCACTGTTTTAAGGCCTAAACTCGCTATTTTATTTTCTAGCTTAAACTCACTGTTTTAACGCCTAAACTCACTATTTTATTTTCTAGGTATTTTCAGGCCTAAACTCAATGTTTTAAGGTCTAAACTCGATATTTTTAAGGATAAAAGTGGAGTTTTTATAAATTATGGAGAAACAGGTTTTTCCTAAAACTTACTCATATTACAATAGTGCCACCGCTCGCTTAAAAAAGTAAGTTATGTTGGAAAAATTATGTACTCCCTCCGTCCCAAAATGTTTGTCTCATTTGACTTTTTTTTTTAACTTTGACCACAAATTTACGAGAGATTAATCATGTTCATGAAATTCTAAAAGTTGTTGTTGATAATATTATTAATGGTGAATCAATAGGAATTTTTAGAATTTCATGAACATAATTAAATTGTCATTTATTTGTGGTCAAAGTTCAACAAAAAAGTCAAATGGGACAACCATTTTGGGACGGAGGAAGTATATAACAATAAATAAGGCTTTTTCTTGATAATAACGAAATGACAAATAATAAATGAACCATAATATATATTTAACGGGGTAGGAAATAGACATAAATAATAAATGCGAAAATTAAATCAAACCGAATAAATATATGAAGTCGAGTCTTGTGTTAGACACAATTTTCGCAAGAAGATATTGTCTCGCACTGGTGCTAACGGTTTCAGGTGGCAATTTTCTCTCAAGATAAAACGACTTATTATTATTGATAGAAGCACTTCAAATCAATAACTCGTCGAACGCAACTGTGTTTGACACTTCCAGACTTTGAGGGAGACTCTTGCAACCAGATGAATTATTTTCTAACAGATACCGTTAAGAATTTCGTTGAATTCTATGGCTGAATTTCAAATTCAGTTAGATATCTAACCGAGTTCGTTAACTCAGTTAAATATGTGAATCCGTGCTTCTTGTGTGAAGAGAGGAGTGATTGTAAATGAATTGAGTGAGTTTGACAATTTGGTGGGGGCTATTTATAGTATATGAAGAATTGTGGTACCTATTGAGAATAACCACAACTGGTACCCGCATATGCACCGTTGGATCTAGGTTTGATGGAAGGTTGAGATCGCATGGGATAACCCATTTTATCTGGCCCGTCCATTGGAACAGTGCGGGTCGTCATGTCTCCAGCCCTAACCATTTGAACCAACCGACTTGACCTGGTTCATTGCACCTGGTGGACGATGCGCACGTGTGCAACGTGCGCCCTAAAACACCCTTCGCGGTTGTGGAGTAATTTTTGGCTAGTCCAAAATTAGCATAAATGGCCAATATAGTTGGCCCAATGCTCCACTAGGTTGCATTGTAAGGAAGATACCACTTGATTGTTACCTCCTTCAAGTGGATGAGTTTAAAAACTCTCCTACTTTTTGGTTTCTAGACAATGTGGGATATGACATTTCATATTCACAAACTCTTCATAAACTCATTTCATTTTCCATACTTTGAGCATTAATTTCTTATTCACCATAAATTGGTTTTGAGAAAATAAATATATCAAATTAATCTACTCCAAATGTAGATTATTAATATGTAATCAATTTTGATTTTTCTAAAATGAAACCTTATGAAATTCTTGATCAAAAGTTGATCAACCCTCACTTTTCGAAAACCAAAATTCCTACAAGTTATACTCGATTATTTACAAAAATGTCAACAAGCGTTATTTCTTGATGCATACTCCCTCCGTCCCGGGATAATGCGCACTTTTTATCTTGGCCCGGGAATTAAGGTAAAAGGTGAAAAAGATGATGTGTTGTGAGTGTAGATGGTTGGGTAGGAGAGAGAAAGTGGAGTAAGTGGGTAATGGTTGTGAGTAGAGAGAAGTGGGACCCATTTCCATTTTAGGAAAGTGCAGATTATTGTGGGAAGTTCAAAAGAGGTCTTTTTGCGGATTATCGTGGGACGGAGGGAGTAAGGAAAACCTAGCTAGTTTTCCATAAGATCAACTCCCTATTTAGATATACTCCCTCCGTCCCGGTAGAAATCGCACAATTACTGTTTGCGCGGGGATTAAGGAAAAAAATAATAATATAAATGTTGTGAGTGTAAAATATAAAATAGGAGAGAGAATGAGTGGAGGGAATAGTAAATTATAATGGTGTTGTGAGTATTAAAATAATGTAGGAGAGAGAATGAGTGGAGGGAATAGTAAAGATTTTTTGCCATTTTAAGAAGTGTGCAATTTGTAATTGGACGCCCAATGAGGAAGTGTGCAGTTTGTAAAAGGACGGAGGGAGTAATAAATAATTATTTTTAGAATTTCATTAAAAACAATTAATCTTCATAATTCATTGGGTTTTTTTTTTCTGAAATCCTTCATAATTCATTGGTTAAATAGAATGATAAATCTTATAATATCACACTTTATTATAGGCCGAGTGAGCTACATAAATAACTGTTGATCAAACATACGTACAATTTTACAATTTTAGGGGTTAGTTATGGATACTGATGCGGTCCTATAAAATATATTGGGCCCGAACATTAAGAAATCAGGCCCACTAGACTTGGGCCGCCCAAGGAAATTTTCCCCAGGGAGCAACATAAAAGGAATAGGCTCCTTGGATTATAAAAAGGCCCTGGCGAGAAGGAGCGTGGGAGTACGGTTTTGCGGGCAATAGGGCCATGCGAAAGGCATGGCCGAGCCCATGCACGCCTGATGAATGAGGGCCTAAGGGGAGTACGCTGTCCGCAGGCTACCTAGGTTAGGGCGACATGGCAGTTGATGCCGCCTTGGCTCAGGTTGTCGCCAATGCGACATGGAACTCAGGGCGTTATCAGGATGTTACGTTGATTGTCGCCTACGCCCCTAACCCTAAATATTTGTGATGGATGATTGATGTGACAAGGTGAATAGTGAAATCCCACTAAGTTGAAATTGGTTGGGAGATCTCCCTTGGATGATTGACATGTGTCCCCCCATGTGCAAGGCACATGGGGGGCTTGGGAGTATAAAAAGAGTGAATAGTGTTCATTGCATGGTATGTGTCTCTCTCTCTCTCCTCTCTCTCTAGAAATCATGATATATGTTATGTACTGGATTGATGATTCTCACGCCGGAGGGGGTACGCCGGAGACACCCCCGGCCTAGTTGACGTGTATTTCTTGTGTGTAGGCGAACCATAAAAGAGGAAGCTGCCGAAGTATCCGTCCCATTTCAGTTCCGGTGCAATCAAGTTTTCTCATGGTAGCATCAGTTGGTTCCGTTGCCGGGACCTGAAATCTTCCTTTTTTGTGTGGTTGTTCAAAGGTTTGTTGGGGGTCTGAAGAGCACCGTCAGTTTTTAGTTGCTGGGGTTTCATGCTTTTGGTTTCGCGCCCCTTGGTGTCTTTCCAAAGAAGTGTGGTCCAGGTTTGTTGTTTTGAAAAGAGGTTGTAGGATAGTGGTTTATGATCATTGTTAAGCCCAGAAAGTGCCCAGAATGGTTCAAGAGAAGAACGCCCAGACGAAGGATACCCGGAATCTGGAGTTGGAGAAGCCTAATCTCAAGGATACTCGCGGAGCGAGATCAGGAACTGCCCGGGAAGGCGAGGTCCACACTACAGAGACTGATTCGGCAATCAGGAGCGCCAGGAGGCGAGAAGATAGAGAGAGAGAAGCGAGAAACAGAGAAAAGGCAGTAGAACAGGATCCCGTTCCGTCTAAAACCCAGAGTGCTAGGGCCGAAGCTGAGAAGTTAAGGAAGGAGAATGCGTATATGATGAAGGTTCTCGCGAACAACGAAAGGTTAAAAAAGATGGGCCAGGCACCTACGTTGATCCCGCCTGAGTCGTCGGTCGAAGTGGAAGGACAGGGCAGAGGAGGACGGAGTGCCAGTCAGAGTGCCTCTAGGCGGGATGAAGGGCGGGCGAGGGACATGCCGCCGTCCGAAAATGAGGAAAGAGGTCGCAGGCGTCGAAATGATGAATGGGCAAGATCCGAGAGGGCCAAAAGGAGGCGCGCAGATCGCATTGAGGAAGGAAGGATTTATCATAAGTCAGGGAATTCGCGAGATGACTCTTATTATTTTGGATATGAAAGTGATGAGGGATCCACAGCGGACAGAGACTATGTGCCAAGTCGCTCAAGATATTCCGATGACGAGACATATGTGAGAGAAAGATCGCACCGATCGAGGCATTCTGACAGGGCTCGCCGAGATGAGTTATCGCTGCGTGATAGAGATCGTAGGCGGCGAGAAAGGAGCGATAAAGAAAGAGCAGAGAAAGCCGCAGAAGCCGAAAAGATTGCGGAGGCTATCAGAGTGGCTGAAGCTCTAAAAGCCGTGGAGTTAGCCAAAGCCGCAGAATTGGAAAAGGCAAAGAAAAGTGAAGATGATAAGTGGAAGTCCGAAATGGCAGAGATGGCAAAGAAGATTAAAGAGTTAGAAGCGGAAACCAAGCCCCAGGAAATGAAAGGTTCTTATTTGGCCCCATTCGCGAAGAACATTCAGATCGCTGCCCCCGATCCTGCTTTTCGCATGCCGAATTTACCATATTATTCAGGGAACACAAGAGCTAACACTCATGTTGGAGGGTTTGAGGTAACTTTGTCGCTACTGACAGATAATGAAGCCGTAATCTGCAAGGCGTTTGCGAGCACTCTTGCCGATCACGCACTGGAGTGGTTTTTGGCGCAGCCGGCGGAATCAGTGTTGGGGTACCAGGATCTCAAAAATATGTTTTTGGCGAGATTCAGTGGATCAGGAGCGCAGCCCGCTCAAAAAAACGAGCTGTGTAGTTTGAAGCAGAATGAAGGAGAGAGTATCTCGGCTTTCACTGATAGGTTTATGGGAGTGGTGAATCGAATTGCTGATGTCAGTCAAAGCGAGATCATTATGTTGTTTAACTCTGGGTTATTGACTGGGTTTTTCAAGGCAGAATTCTGTATGCGGCTACCCAAGACTACTGGCGAGCTATATAAAAGGGTTAGAGCCTATTGCAGTGGTACTAAGGAAGAGGTAGTCAAGGTCTCCCTTCCAGCAGTCGACCCCAGCAGGAAAAGTGTTAAAGAAAGAATAGAGGTCGTGAAAGAGGAAAATAAAGGCGAGATAGGAGGTCACAGCGGGAATCGTTTTGGTGGGGGTAGGAGTGGCCGAGGTCGTGGCCAGGGTCAAGGAAAGATGATCAAGTTCAGTAGGTTGAATACCTCTTTGAGCGAGATCTTTCGGAAAGAGGAATTCCCAGAGCCTTATCCCATCAGAGAAGGATCTTATGCCGCCAGGGATCCGAACAAGTATTGCGATTTTCATAAGGATAAGGGGCATAGTACGGAGGATTGTTATAATTTGAGGAGGATGGTACAAGGGAGGATTGATAATGGCGATTTCAAGCAGTATCTTGAGGGAGATAAGAGGCGAGATGAAGGCGGAAGGAACCAGGAGAAAGTGCGGGATAGGAATATCGTTGATGTGATTCAGGATCCATTGCCTAGTATCGCTCAGCTTGATAATCAAATTATGATGTTGTCGCACAGTTTCGACATTCCCCCGTTTGTCGCCAGTGAAGACAGGGTGATTAGTTTCTCAAGAAGTGAGCTGGCTGCTACGAAGGGCCATGGGAACCAACCAGTGGTCATCACCATTTGCCCGGGAAACAATGTGGTACAGCGCGTGATGGTCAATTCAGGAGCGAGTAGGAATGCTTTGTATTATGAGGCTTTCAAAAGGATGAATTACGCTGATGCAAACTTGGTACCATATAAGGGATATCTCGAGGGATTTACAAATCATTCAGTTAAGGTTAAAGGAACAATTATGCTGGAAGTGGAGGTCGGTGAAGGTGATCTGGCGAGAAGCGAGCAAGTGGAATTTATGGTGATTGATTTAGTTTCCGCATATAATGCCATAGTTGGAATCCCATTTTTGCTGAGTTTCGAGATGGTGTTGTCAATCCCGCACCAAAGGGTAAAGTTTCCAACTGCCAAAGGTGTAGGATGTTTGAAGAGTGAAGCGATCACTGTGGCGAGAAAGAAAAAGGAGATGATGAAGGCCAAGGGGGCTTCTACTAGTTCGATGACGACAAAGTCTCATTCTAGCCAGTTGAGAATTAACATGATTGAATTCGTGGAAACTGAAGATGATTGGGTGGTAACTGAAAGTATGGAGGATGGCATAGCTTTGATTGTCTCAGGGACAAATGAGGAGGCCAAGCGAAATGAAATGATGGTTATGTGGCAACCTAGCTATGCAAGCGCTGAGCACCATGTCGCTGGAGAGGTGGATCTCGGAAGTGAAGTCGCGAAAATGAGCCCGAACCTGAATCACCCTGGGACAGTTCAATTTGTTCAGATGAAGGAGCCCAGGATTGAGGAAATAATGGTAGAGGGCGTTGTTGCAGAGTCTGATGAGGATTGTGAAACAGTGGAAGTTGAGGATGAAAATGGGCGACCTACCGGCAACTCGTTTGATAATCCTGTGAAGGTGATTCCCGCCAGTGCCCCAGTCAGTAGAAAGCGGAAAAGAATAGAAGTTGAAACTTTGGAGACGGGAGATGAGCCCGAGATTCAGGCTGGTGAGGAGTTGGAAGAAGTTGAGGTCAACCGATACTTTCCGGAGCAGCGGGTTAAAATCGGGAAACAACTATTCAGGGATGAGCGAGAAAGGTTAGTTGAATTCTTGAAGGATAATTTGGATGTGTTTGCATGGCAACCTGAGGATATGAGAGGAATCGATGAGAATGTCGCTTTGCATTGCTTAAATGCCGATCCCAATGTCGAACCATTCAAACAAAGGGTTAGGCACTTGTCGCCGGAGAAGGAGAGCGCAGTTATGGAAGAGGTTGATAAGCTGCTGAAGGCGGGAATCATAGAAGAGATTCAGTATCCTGTTTGGTTGGCATGTCCTGTCATGGTCCTAAAGTCGAATAAGAAATGGCGGATGTGCATTGATTTCACTGACTTAAACACCGCCTGTCCAAAGGACTGCTACCCACTACCTAAGATCGACAAGCTGGTTGATTCAATTGCCGGACACAGGGTCTTCAGCTTTATTGATGCTTATTCAGGGTACCATCAAATTAAAATGTGCGAGAGTGACAAGGCGAAGACAGCTTTTCGAACCCCCAAGGGTAATTTTTGCTACAAGATGATGCCTTTTGGCTTGAAGAATGCTGGGGCGACTTATCAGCGAATGGTAAATGAGGTCTTCAAGTCGCAGATTGGGCGAAACCTGGAGGCTTATATTGACGATATGGTAATAAAGACAAAGGAGTATGATCATGTGTTAGATCTCGCTGAGACGTTAGAGAATTTAAGGAGGAACTCAATGAAGTTGAACCCGAGTAAATGCACGTTTGGCGTAACGGCGGGAAAGTTTTTGGGTTTTCTGGTGAATAGGCGCGGGATAGAGGCTAATCCCGAAAAGATTCAAGCTTTATTAGATATGTCGCCGCCTAAGTCAATTCGAGAAATCCAGAGGTTATATGGAAGGATTATCGCTTTGGGGAGATTCATTTCCAAGTTGGCAGAAAGGTGTTTGCCGTTTTTTAAGGACTTGAAGGGGGTAAAGAATTTTGTTTGGAATGAAGAGTGTGATGTCGCTTTTGATCAGATGAAAACCTATCTGGGCAAGCCGCCTATCTTGTGTAGCCCTGTCGAAGGGGAGGAGTTGTTTGTATACTTAGCTGCTTCAGATTTGACCGTAGCCGCCGTGTTGGTGCGCGAAGATAAGGGGGGTCAGAGGCCAATTTATTATGTTTCCAAGGCATTGAGCGAGGTCGAGTCAAGGTACTTCAATGCCGAGAAGCTGGCTTACGCCTTGGTAGTAGCGGCGCGAAAACTAAGGGCTTATTTTGTCGCTCACACCATCGTTGTATTAAGCGACGCTCCTCTTAGGAAGATTTTGCAGTGACCAGATGCCGCGGGAAGATTGTTGAAGTGGTCTATTGAGTTGACAGAGTTTGATCTGAGGTACGAATCCCGCCGCGCAATCAAGGCGCAAGCTCTGGCAGACTTTATAGTAGAGACATCCTTTGTAAGATCGCGAGATGAAACTGGCGAGAATAAGGAGAAAGAGAAAGGGGAGAGTCAGGGTGGACCTAGTTCGATGATAGAAAGGGTGAGACCGCCTGATTGTTGGGTTTTGTATGTTGACGGCTCGTCTTCAAAAGAACGGGGCGGCGCGGGAATCACCCTAACCTCGCCTGATGAAGAGGTCAAATATGAGAAGGCGTTAAGGTTTAAATTCAGTGTTTCAAATAATCAAGCTGAGTACAAAGCGTTGATTGCCGGAGTGGAATTGGCGCGAGATATGGGGTTGACTAAGATTGTGATTCATTCAGATTCCCAGTTGATTGTTAATCAAGTGAAGGGTGATTTTGGAGTCTTAAGCGCTGTCTTGATGAAATATTGTAATTTGGCGAGAAGCTTGTTGAGAACGTTCGAATTTTGGGAATTGGTTCAGGTAGACAGGGCGGATAACTCGCGCGCGGATGAGTTGAGCAGGACAGCGGGAATAGACGGGCAAGGTTCAGCAAGTGAGCCGCCGTTGGAGTATGTAGATATGCCGGTAATCGATAGGCCGCGGGTTGAAGAGATTATCGATGCCGGGAAGGATTGGGTCATAGAGATGAAGGAATTCTTGCTTACACGAGAGTTGCCGCCTGATGTGAATAAGGCCAAGTTGGTTAAGGCGACATCACCAAGGTTTACGGTGCAGGATGGAGTGGTATACAGGAAATCCTTCTCAAAGCCGCTAATGAGATGTGTTGAGCCAAGTATGGTGCAGAGAGTGTTGTTTGAAATTCATGAAGGCATTTGTGGAGGTCACCCTGGTGCGAGAACACTAGCCGATAAGGTATTATTTCATGGATACTATTGGCCCAGTTTGAGGAAAGACGCCGAGGAATATGTGAAAAAGTGCGAGAAATGTCAGCGGTTTGGCAATATTCCCCGACAACCAGCTACAGAACAAACTCCTATAGTGCCTACTTGGCCGTTCGACATGTGGGGAATTGATTTGATAGGACCTTTTCCAAAAGCCAAGGGTGGCTGTCAGCATGTTGTTGTCGCCGTAGATTATTTCACGAAATGGACGGAGGCAAAGGCTTTAGCGACAATCAGCGAGGATCAGATTATTAAGTTTGTGCAAGAGAACATTTGGTGTAGATATGGGGTTCCCCGAGCAATCATTTCAGATCATGGTACTCAGTTTGGAAAGAAATTCTCTGCAGAATGTACAAGAGTTAATGTTAAACATTGGATGTCAGCTGTTGTAGACACCCCATTCTGAACCAATAAATCATGATTACACTACTCTTAGTCTCTCTTTTATGTTTTGATGAAAGCATATCAGTTTCGTCATGTTTCGTTAAGTTTCTAACTAACCTCGTTAGTTTTGGACCTAACTGATTAACGGAATAAACTGAAGATGACAAAATAGTCATCAGACTAGATATCTCGCACGAGATATCATATCTCGCGCGAGATATCCCCTCGACAGGATGTGCAGAATCACAATCCTTCTCCGTTTCAACCTCCTTTCTTGATAAACCTCATCTAATCCGGTTCTCCAATCAGAATTAAGTTCTGGAAGATTCCTAGGAGTGTTTTACCTCTCAACCTCTACCTCTTAAACCCCTATAAATACTTGGTGTCTTCCACTGTTTCAAGGGCCCAGATTTCCACACAACACACACAATTTGTTGGTTTCTCTCCACGAAAGATTTCTTCAAATCACTCACAAAACCTCCCTAAAATCACCTAAAGTTTGTTTATCAACCCTGTTGATCAACAAACATCCAAGCCCGAATCAAGGATTGAGGCGAAGCTCTGTCCGCATCAAGATTTGACTCTCATATTGAGTCGAAACTCTGCCCAAATCACTTCTCGATCGAGAAAACATCTTAGAACCACGTTCTAAATCAAATCCTCCCTAAACTAGGTAAACTCCTATACTTTTACTCTTTTCTTCTTAAACTTTCTCTATTGGCTTTTAGAGTGGTGTAATCCCATCAAAAGGATTAGCCTAGAGTCCCTTCAATCGATGAAGGCGATCTCGAAGCGTACAATCCGACATTCCTAATCAAGAAATTGATTAGGGTTTTCTCGTTCTTTATTTAATTAGTAATTAAAAAGATTGATAATACTCAATTGGCAAGACCGATCTCCGGATTGGGTGGAATGGATGCTCCTCGACCTACCCATTCGATAACTTAACCCCCGAACCCTCAAATCTCCTTTTAAGGTTTTTCTTATTGTTTTCCTAAATAAATAATAAGTGGCGACTCTGTTATTTCAAAATTCACGCATCGCTACAGTGGCGACTCTGCTGGGGACAATTAATTAAGAGGGTTAGACTTGCGTTAACAATTGAGTATTATCAATCTTTTTATTTTTCTGTAAAAATCTGATTTTTCTGATTTTTTTTGAAATTTTTCGGCACTGTTTTAAAAAAAAAAAAAAACTGTTCAAATACTTATCCCGCGAGAGATATACAAATCTCGCGCGAGATTAGTACACGGCATGAAAAACAAATTAATCTTGCTGTTTGGCGGCGCACAACATTAAAGAAACTAAAATAAAAAGGGTTTAGGTCAAAGCTTGACCATACAAAGCAAAACCTTGGCAATTGTGGACTTTTCTTCCACGTGGACCTTAACAAAAATTTGATTGGCAGTTTACTTTCCCTTAAAAAAAAGTCTTACTGCACCAAAATTAAAAAAAAAAAAAAAAAAAAAAAACAAAATCAAAAACAGTTTTCGAAAATTTTCAAAAATAAATTCCAGAAAATTCAAAATAAATTATTATTATTATTTTGCTTGTGCTAACTTTATTTTGCAGGGTAGAATAATTTTAATTACTCAAACTATATACCTGCGTGTGATTGGTTATTTAATTTAAAGTCCGGTCCATGGAGGATTCGGGAGTTGTAATTTAAATTAATTTATCTCTCGCTCTCTATCTCTTTAAGTGGAACTACGACGGCCTGAGTCTTCCTAAATTGGGAGAAACGTAGGCAACCACTTGGTGCGGCCATTGCTTGTTTTCTTTTGTTTTCAAAAATAAATCTTTCTATTTTACTCTATCACCTAGATTGACTCCCACGCACGCGCACTCATATATAACTGTCATTGCACTACATACCCTCTATAAACCCGGGACCCACACTAAGGACGGATGACGGTAACCACCTAGTCGTCGGTCTCTCCGAAGTTGGATCATCCCACTCCGCGTATTCAATCCACCTAGATTGTCATATCGCGGGGAGCCTAGCCTTCCAGCCCTGCATCGCCACATATCATGTAGATTGACTTTTTAAGACACTCCTTGACCGGTCGGTTTGATCTTGGAGTCCTTTTAATCCCTTGTCAAGATCGTTTTGTGCAATAATCCACGGAAAAGAAATCAATAAATTGTCGCTTCGGAATTGTCCCTTCGGAAACGTCCCTACGGTTGTCCCTTCGGATTTACCCCTAAAAAGAGAAAATTTTCTCATCAAAATTATTGCACAAAACTTGATGTTACTTTGGATTACTCCGACCCCTAGGTCCCTAGGTTTGGTTCTTGAACTTTAGAAACCCCCAAAAACGGATTTTCTGTCCGACCAAAATTAGGATTAAAATCAGAAAATTGTGACTTTCCGTGGTGAAGTCTCGCGCGAGACTACATGTCTCGTACGAGATAAGTGTTCGATCTTTTCGTGTTTTGGCCAAAACTTTCAAACCTTCAAGCCTTCATTCACCCTATTCAGCCGACTTGTTGGGACTCGATCATGGTTTAACACGGTTGCTACACGTCTAGGTTCTTCGCCAAAGCTCGACACGATGTCTGCTTCTCCTTCTACCACCGAGGCCGATTTCAACGATGCTAAGGTCCAACTCATCGAAGCCATGACTAGGTTGGATGAACAAAGTAAGCAAATTGATGAGCAAAACGCCCAAATGGCCGCCCTCATGAAAGAACTCAACGATTTGAAAGTCAAGAAAGGAAGAAAGCAAAAGCAGAAAGTGGAATCCTCCTCCGATGAAGAGGAATCCTACATCAAAGTGAATAAGAAAACCAAGAAGTCAAGCAAGAAAAAGGAAGAATCCGATTCATCCTCTTCCTCATCATCCTCCGATGACGAAGGACATACCTCCAAGGGCACTAAAACCAAGAAAGAAGGCAGTGGTGAAACTACTAAACTTGGTGACCATGTTACTAAGAACTACCTCGAGAAGAAGCTTGGGACTCTTGACACTTCCAAGGGGTCATTCGTTCCATTTGATCCCGATGCTCTTCAACAATCCATCACCAAGTTTCCTCGCAAGTACAAGACACCCGATATTGCCAAGTTCAATGGTACTACCTGTCCTCGAGCTCATGTTGAGACCTACACTTGGGCCATGCTTCCAATGGGCGTTGATAACACAATCTTGGCCCAATGCTTTCCTCAAACTTTAGAAGGTGCCTAAGGGATTGGTACATGTCTCTTCCTACGACTACAAGGCTTGATTGGTCATCCGCATGTTTGGTCTTCCAAAGGCAGTTTGAAGACAACTCCACTTACCGCCCTACTAGGAGGGATCTTGAACAAACCAAGCAACATGCAAATGAGTCCTTTGCTGAATTTGCTAGAAGATGGAGACTCAAACTTAGTGAAATTGTCGAAAGACCTACTCTCAAAGAGCAAATCCACATCTTCCTTCAATGCCTTCGTGATGAATTTCAAGAGAAGCTCGCTGCAACTACTTTCCTAGTTTCAATGAACTCCTCGAGTCCGGAATTAGGGTTGACGACTTCCTAAAAAGCAAAAGAAGGAAAGTACTTTCCGCTACAACAAGCCCACCACAAGTAAGGATGCTTGAGTCAACGCTATTGCACTCCACTCGCCCAACACCGAAAAGTATTCTCATTGTCCCTCCTCCCGAAAAGAAAAAGAGGCACTACGACAAAATTGAAGGAATCACTCAAGAAGAACTCTTCGATGTGCTTGTATAGAATGAAAAAATCAAACCAAGGGAAGGTGGTCCTCCGAAGGATATGGGTCCGAATCATGCTCATCACTTATTCTGCAAGTACCACAACTTCACCGGCCATGACACCAACTCCTGCCACCACTTGAAGGACATCATACAAGACCTCTTTGATAATGGAGATCTAGAACGTCCCAACGTCATCACCAATCCTCTCCCTCGCAATCCATGAAGAAGATGAAGCTCCAAGAAGAAATCTACACTTACCACTTTGGGGCTACCACTATCCTCTCCCTTTCTCCTTTGATAGAAGTAGATTAGGTTTTAAATTTCCAAGAATGAACTCGAAGAGTCCACTACCAGAAAAAGGTCATTTAGCGACGGAAATTTCCGCCGCTAAAATTATATTTCCGTCGCTAAAATAAATCACCGACGGAAAAATTCCGTCGGTGGTCCGCCGCTACCAGCTCGTCGCAGTGCTCCGACGGGTCAATTTCCGCCGCTATTTTTTTCTTTTACCGACGGAAATTAATTCCGCCGGTGAATTAATGGTTTCGGCGACGGAAAATTCATTTGCTATATTAATTTAATTTAATTAAATTTTCATTTCGTGGCGGAAATTTCCGTCATTGCAATAAAAATTAATTTAATTAAATTAATTTCAGCGGCGGAAATTTCCGTCATTTGTAATAAAATTTAAATTAAAATTAAATTATTTCAGCGGCGGAATTTACCGTCATTGAAATTATTTAATTTTAATTTAAACTTTATTACGGCGACGGAAATTTCCGCTTGAAATTAAAAATTAAATAAAAATTAAATGATTATAGCGGCGGAAATTCCGTCATTTGAAATTAATTAATTTAATTAATTTTAATTTCGGCATTAATTTCGTGACGGAAAATTCCGTCGGCGATTGAAATAAATTTAAAAAAATAATTTAAAATATCAATAAACCAAAATTTTTTGTACACGATATAACATTTCAATTTATAAAACTAAAACTATAAAAACTAAAATTCAAATATCGAGCGTACCAAATAAAAACTAAATACCACCGTACCAATTCGGGAGGGGGAGAGGGGAGAGGGGGAGGGAGGAGGGGGAGAGGGGGAGGGGAGAGGGGGAGAGGGGGAGGGGGAGAGGGGTGGAGCGGGGGAGAGGCGGGGAGGGGCTCCGCGGGTATCAAATGTCTCAAATGTTTACAAACAAGTATAAATTAATACAAAAATGTCTAAAAATGTCTAAAAATGTCCGCAATCAACACAGGGGAGGCGGGAAATTACCACTGGGAGTCCCTGGCCGAGATGAGCCATCAACAGCGCCAATTGTCTTTGAGTCTCGCATGCTTTGTCTCGAATCTCGCATGACGTCGATCGTTCTCCTCCTGCATCTGCGTACGGCGCCAAAGCATCCGCAAGCTTTGCCCGCTCGCGTTTCTCCTCCTCCAACGCAGCCTCCTGAGTGTCGACCCTCGGATCATGAAACGTGGGCTGGTCTACATTTCGCCGACGGCCGGTCGACGTCGACGGGCATTGCCGCCCGTAATCCCCCATCCCTAACACTCGGGCTCCTCTCCTTGGATGTCCACGAGAGGTGACCTCCTGCCAAACATCGAGCACGAAGGGGACGGGCTCGCGGGAGGCGTTCCTTCGGGAACAACGGCGGCTTGATATGCGGCTGAAAAATAAAACAAACAATTATAATCATATACACAATGTAAGGTACATAAATAAATTTACATATTCAAAATCAAGTCATTTAATGGTAGTTTACTTACAAAGGCAGTAGCAGATCGATCGTCAACCCATTGCGGAGGTTGATCGGGCGCTGTAGAATTCCGAATATGGGTGCTAGCGTAAACATCCACAAAAGTGATATTCGGACCATACTCCCTTTCCTATAAATAAAATAAGCGAGATTATTACTTTGAAATTTTATATATAAATGCAACATTTAAACTGATTTAAAAGCATGCATACACTACATTTACACTAAAACTATGGATTTCATAGCATCAACATTGGCTCCCAGCTAACATACGTACATAAACCTATTTAAAAGCATCCATACACTACTACATTTAAATTAACATACATACCATGCGGTCGTGATGCTCGGCGACCGTGAGCGTCCCCGGTATGCAACGCCGCCGACCCAGGAGCACTGCTCTATTGGCCTTGGCTGTTCGGATCTGACCTTCGCCGCAGCGACCCCCAATATTCGCAAAATTGACCAAACACCTCATCGGTCATAAAAGTAGGACACAAGGGTTGTCCCGCCGCGAGCCGAGCGGTATAATAATTTTTCTTCGTGGTACCTATAAAAAATATGAATATCTTGTAAACATATAATGATGACATTATAAAATTAAAAGAGTATAATCATTGTTAATTAAACTAATTAAGGATAGATAAATATGTTACAAATAAAATCCTTAAACGACTTGTGAGCTGCTCAAAGAAAACAAATCTAGCCGTCGCCTCGGCGATGTCGGATCCCAATAATATTTAGCCTACAACATATAATGATAACATTACAAAACTAAAAGAGTATAATCATTATTAATTATAACATTTTAATAACAAACTAACATTTAAGTTTTAAATAAAAACCATTAACACATTACCTTAAACTCATCCCACGCATCCTCCTTACGCCTCTGTGGCAATTTTTTCCAGTTGGGCCAAAACTCGGTCATTTTCCGAGACCGCCGATGTGCCCGATCTTAGTGCCAGTGGTGGGGTATCCACCTACAAACCTGCCAAGTATATTTATACAATAACATTTTAACTTAAATAATGAATTATATATAAAGCAAAAAGGAACCAACTTATATCAAATTAATGAAGAGTTACTTCTTGGTCATAAAGTGATGAGATCCGCACATATATCCTCCCTCGGAATCGACGGTAGTGCGAGTACCGGCCCCGGAGGTGGAGCTAGTACTACCGTGTGAGGGGTCAACACCATCGCTACCGGATCGGGACGGTTGCGTCCCGGTAATCAAAGTGTAAATGGGCTTGGTCCTCTTACCCTTGCCCTTTCTACTAGAAC